>CAUYRT010083036.1:0-65325 GCA_963574885.1 Lepilemur ruficaudatus
CTACTTTGACAGAGTAGGTTTTTGAATGTAACAAGATAAGTCAACTTGAGTGGTAATATATTTTGGGAAATCAGCTCACTACAAATGGTGACTGTAAACATTGTACTGTAAATGCTTTGTAGTTTTCCCCCAATTAAAAAAAAAAAGCCCCAAATTAAATATACACTAAATGGAAAAAAAAAAATGAAAAGAAAAATAAATAAATATACACTAAATGAAAAAAAAAAGGAAAAGAAAAAGAATTGCAAATCGAAACAGCAATAAGATACCATTAAATTCCTATTAGAACAGCCAAAATCCAAAACCCTGACAACGCCAAACAAGCATGTGGAGCAACGTGAACTCTCATTAATTGCTCATGGGAATGAGAAACAGCATATCCATTTTGGAAGACGGTTTGACAGTTTTTTGCAAAACTAAACATTCTCTTGCCATAAAGATTTAACAATTGCTCTCCTCATTATTTACTCAAAAGTATTGAAAACTCATGTCCTACAAAAATCCTGCACATGGATGTTTACAGTAGCTTTGTTTAAAATTGCCAAACCTTGGAAGCAACCAAGATGTCCTTCAGTATGTGAATGAATAAATAAACTCTCATCCAGATAATGGAAGAGTCTTCATTGCTAAAAACAAATGAGCTATCAAACCATGAAAACACATGGGAAAACTGAAAATGCATATTACTTGTGACAGAAGCTAAAAGGTCACATTATGTATGATTCCAGCTATATGACAATCTTGAAAAGGTAAAACTGTGGAGATATTTAATAGTAAAAAGACCAGTGGTTTGCCAGGTGTTTGAGAGGGTGGGGGAGATTGAATGGGTGGAATAGAGAGGATTTTTAAGGTAGTGAACCTGTTCCGTGTGATTCTATAATAGCAGATGCGTGTCATCATACACTTGCCAATGGCCATAGAATGTACAACACCAAGAGTAAAGCTTAATGTAAATTGTGGACTAGGAGTGATAATGTTGTGTCAATGTAGGTTCATCCATTGTAACAGATGCATGACTGGTATGGGATGTTGATGGGGTGGAGGTTGTGAATGTGTGTGTGGTATATGCAGGGGGGTGTATGGAAACTGTATTTATCATTCAGTTTTGCTGTGACACTAAAAGTGCTCTAAAGAATAAAGCCTATGGGTGGGGGGGGGAGAAAAAAATAAAGACAAAGTAAAGTTGTTTTTTTTTAAAAGTGTATATGTATATATACACATATAAAAATTTTAAACCTATAAACACTGAGAGAAATTTACCTTGCTTTTGCCTAGGATCTAATGCAGAATCAGGATGCTGATTCTTTTGCTTTTTTCTGAGCCTTACTTTCTCATACATGTGAGAGAATCCAACTTTTCTGATCTTTTCCAATGATCAGATATTGTACTCTCTTCTTTGATACTACTTCAAGTCAGAATCATTAAACACATTGTTCATCTTACATGTTCCCTGCTGCTGTCTACACTTTAGTGGGGTTTGGGAGGAGATAGGACGCTCTGTTCTTATTGTATAGTTCCATTTCAAAAATCTCTTCTCTAATGCCTTTGATTCAAGTCCAACTGTATTGTTTCAATACATTTATTTATTTTTAAAAGTATAGCTATATTAATTATAAATCACTATTTTACGTCATTACTTTTCCATTTTATAATTTATCTTATACACTCTTTTAGGTGTGTAAGTCTGAGTTTTGAAAAATATATAGTTTGTAACCACTATCACAATAAAAATTCAGAGCAGTTCCATCACCTCCAAAAATGTCCATCACAATATCTTCTTGTGATCATACTCTCCCTATAAGCTAAACACCTGGCAAACACTGATCTTTTTTCGATTTCTATAGTCTTCTCTTTTGAATGTCTAACTTTTTTTGTTTGCATGAATGCATTTAGAATCCATCATTTGTTGTTTGTATCAATGTTGTGTTCTTTTTATTTTTGAGTAGTATTTCAGTGTATGGATGTGCCACAGTTGGTTTATCCATCTACTTGAAGGATATTTGGATGTTTTTCTTCTTTACGGTTATAAATTAAGTGGCTTTGAGCATTTGTGTACAGGTTTTTGTGTGAACATGGAAATCATTTCATGTTGGTAAATACCTATGACTGTTCATATGATGAACGTGTTATAAACTGCCACATTGTTTTCTTGAGAGGCTGTACTATTTTTTTTTTTTCCTCAAATTTTCTGCATGTTGGAAACACCTGGGGGAGTTTTAAGTCCTACTGATGCCTGAATCCACTGCCAGGGATTCTGATTTAAGTAGTCCAAGGTAAGTCCTGGGCTTTGGACAATTTTTTTTTCTTTTTTTTATTCTTTTTTTTTTTTCTTTATTGAAGTATGCTTTACATATCAGAGGCTGTACTATTTTGCAGTCCCACTGGCAAAGCATGAAAGTTCCAGCAGTTCCACATTCTAACCAGCATTTGATTTAGTATTGGCAGTTTGTATTTTGTCAATTCTATTAAGTGGGTATGTATATCTCCCTGTGGATTTTACTTGCATTTTACGAAGGACTAGTAGTGCTGAACAAAAACATCTTTTCTTGCTCTGATTTGCCAATCATATATTTTTCTTTGCTCATTTGTTTTAGTGGCTTGTTTTGTTTTCCTTTTCTTTTCTTTTTTCTTTCTTTCTTTTTTTTTTTTTGCTCAGGATTGCATTGGCTATTCCAAGTTGGGGTCATTTGTGGTTCCATTTAAATATTATGATTTTTTTTTTCAATTTCTTTGAAGACTATCATTGGTATTTTATAGGGATTTTGTAAATTGCTTCAGGTAATAATGTCATTTTAACAATATTAATTTTTCCAATTCTTGAGCATGGAATATCTTTCCATTTCTTTGTGTCCTCTTATATTTCTTCATCAGAGTTTTATAGTTTTTCTTGTATAGATCTTTCACTTTGGCTAGATTGATTCTTAGATTTTTTGTTTGGGGATTTTTTTTTTGTAGCTATTATACACCCTTCTGTTTGTCTCTGCCTCACGGATATTTCTCCCTTCAAGCACGTTGCTACCTATGGAGTTAAGGCAAGGACAGGTCTCCTGCCGGGGAACCCAAGAAGGTGAGGAAGATGGTTGACCACCTCAACTTCACTTTTTCCATTGCAGAAACCATAAGTTGGAGGGAGATTTTCCACACATTTGGTGCCTGGCAGAATTTGGGTGAAGAGGAGTGTCATGGATCTGGAAGTTGGATTCTCTTAACATTTGCTTGGAGTTTTTCACTTCTCTGTGGTCCTGGGTACTACCTCATCTCATATTCAAGCTTTGGGTTGTTGCTGGTGTAGATCTTAGCATTGTAGATTTGTTTTTGGTTTTCTGTAGGAAGGAGAGGAAGAAGCCAGCTTTCCTCCAAGCATCCATTTTGGAATCAGAACTTTGTCTTGAATTATTTATTTCCAAATATTTGGGACTCTTCTACATTTGTTTTATTATTGGTCCCTAATTTAATTAAGTTACAGCCAGAGAATATATTTTTGTATCATTTCAATTATATTAAGATTCCAAATGCTTGTGTTTGTTGCTCAAAATGTGATCTTAGTGAATATTTCATGTGCACTTAAGAAAAATATATCTTGTCTTGTTGTTGGGTTCAGTATTCCATAAATGTCAGCTTTGTGAAGTTGGTTGAAAGTATTTTTTCAATCTTTATATTCTTGTTGATTTTCTGTATAGATAACTAAGAGAAGAGTGTTAAATTCTCCAAGTAAAACTATGAATTTATCTATTTCTTCTTGCAGTTCTATCAGTTTTGCCTAAAGTATTTTGTATTAATAGCTTTGCTGTTAGGTGTATACACATCTAGAAAGACTGGCAAATTGGCATTTTATATTTGGCATGGTGTAATCCTACCTTTAGCCCTGATCACCATCCTTGTTCTGAAAATTATTTGCAATGTTATAAACAGGGCACTGAAATTTGTTTTGTAAATTACTTTTTGCATAGCATATCCTTTCCATTTTCATTTTTCTTTTAATTTTAATTATACTATATCATTTTAGTTAAAATGAGTTTCTTATAAACTGAATACAGTTTTATCTTGCTTTACTTTTTAAATCTAATGTTAAAATCTTTTAATTAGTATATTTAGACAACTTATCCTAAATTTAGTTATTAATATGGTAGATTTAAGTCCACCATTTTTTATTTTCCTCTTTGTTTCATTTACTTTTTATTCTTCTATTTTTGGCTTCCTATCTTCTTTAGGATAATTTGTATTTCATTTTAATATTCTACTTTATCTATTGGATTTCCATTTTTTAAAAATATAATTTTAGTGATTGTCCTAACTTTTTACATTCTACTCAAACTAGGTAATTTATCAAGTAAAACACTAAAGAATTACAACTATAGTATGTAGATTCCTTAATCCTCCAGTTTATATTTCAGTTGTCATATGTATTACATCTATTTGTATTATAAAATAATGGCAAATATTTGCATACATATTCTAAATGACTTTATTGGAGAAACAGCCTATTTCATTTATCTATATATTTACTTTTTATTTCTCTGCTGATAACATCTGTATATATTTTTATTTCAAGAGTGTTTACTTTTATCTCATGGAAGATGATAATAATGAATATTTTAATGTCTTTGTATAATAATTTCAATATCTGGGTTGTGTCTCGCTTGGTAACTATTAACTGTCTGCTCCTTTTTGAATTGTTTGGATATCCTGGTTGTTGATGTGCCAAGTAATTTTGGGTCAGATAATGGATAATATGAATATTATGTTTCAAAATTCTGGTTCTATTAAAATTCTCTGGAGAATATTGATTTTATTTTCCTTTGTTTGTTTTAAGAAGCAATCAATCTAGTAAACTTCATGCTGTAAGTTCTGTCTCATTTACTGTGGGTGATAGATTATAATGTCACTTTAGTTATCAATTCTTTCATTATATTTTTTGGATTTGTCCCTCCTATATTCCACTAGGGTTCATTCTTGGACTTGGGCAGTTGTTTGTGTTGTAATTCAATTATCAAAGCCTTTAGTAAAATCTTTTGGGTATATCCTACATTTTCAGTGCTTGGAGGAATGATGTTGGTTCATATGCAGAGTTAGGAGAGTGATTTATTTAGCTTTTCTCTCTCTATTCCCACAGATCCTTTTCCTGTCTCCTCTGGCTAGAGTGACGGGGTTCTTTCAGAGTGTTAGTTTCATACACAACTGTATAATGGCCAACTCTTGAGCTAATTTTCACAGAGAAAAGAAAGGGAAAAAATATGGGAATTCTCTTCACACGAGTTTTTCTTTTCTTTTTAAATTTTTTTTATCCACTTACTTTTTTAAAAAAAGTTTTGGGTGCCTGGTCCTACATGACAGCATTATTTTGGGTTTTGGGCAAGGATACAAGAAAAAAAATAGAAGAAAAAAAAAACACTGAAAAGATGATGACTCTTTCTATACTCTTTGGCTTGCAGATTTTTCTCTCTCAGTTATCTGACTGGGAAAAAAAAAAACACACTATCTTGGAGATTTTAATGCCCATGCCTGCTATACAATTCCCTGGTTCAACCCACTATGCAATCAAGACTTGGGAAAAAAGAGGAGGAAAAATCATCTCACCATCACTGCATGGGTGTTTCTTCAAGTTTACTTCCATTGCTTACCAATCACCTGTTATTATTACTTTTTAGAGTACTTTGGGAGTTTAGTTTTGTAATCTGTTAACAGATTTTAATTGCAACCAGTCAGAAAGAAAACTTGAAGTGGAATTAATCTATCTTGGCTAAAAGATAGCCAAGATACTAAAATTGTACTAAAATTCTCATTAATGGTCCACTTTTTTGCATTTATTTAATATTTTAGCTTTATTAAAATATTACTGATATATAAATAACTACATATATTTAATGTATACAGTTAGATGGTTTTGTACTTGTGCATATAGCCATGATACTATGATAATTAATGTAATAAACATATCTATCACTTCCAGAAGTTGTCCATGTCTCTTTACTTTTATTTTAATTTTATTTACTTGTGGTAAGAACACAACAACATACATATGGCCTCTTAAAATTTTGAATGTACAGTACTGTATCATTAACTATAGGCACTTTGTATACAGCAGATCTCTAGAATTTATTCAACTTGTATAACTGCAACCACATACCCAATGAAGAGTTTCCCATTTCCCACTTCTCCCTGGCAATCACCATTCCATTTTTTGCTTCTATAAATGTGATTACTTTAGATAATTTTGTATCTTCTGTGATATATTTGTCCTTCTGTGACTGGCTTATTTCACTTAGTGTAATGTCTCCTTTCTTTAAGGCTGAAATATTTTATTTAATATTACTATATTTTTAATCCATTTTTCTGTTGATGGATTGTTTCTATATCTTGGCTATTATGAATAATGACATAATAAGCATTGGAGTGCAGATATCTTTTCAAGAACCTGATTTTGGCTGAGCATGGTGGCTTACGCCTGTAATCTCAGCACTTTTAGAGATCAAGGTGGGAAGATTGCTTGAGATGGGGAATTCAAGACCAACCTGTGCAACATAATCAGACCCTGTCTTTAAAAAAAAAAAATTAGCTGAGTGTGGTGGGGCACACTTGTAGTTACAGCTACTCGAGTCTGAGGCAGGAGGATTGTTTGAGCCTAGAAGTTCAAGGTTACAGTGAGCTGTGAGCTGTTATCCTGTTACTACATTCTAGCCTGGGTGACAGAACACACTATCTCAAAAAAAAAGCTACTGAATTCAATATTCTGGATATATAATCAAAAGTAGAATTTCTGGATCACAGTAGTTTTATTTTAAGGTTTTTGAAGAACCTCCATGCTTTTTTCCATAGCAGCTGCACCATTTTACATTCCCACCAACAGTGTATAAGAGTTCCAATTCTACTACAAACTCACCAATACTTGTTATTTTTTTTATAATAATTATTTTAACAGCAGTGAAGTGATTATCTCATTGTGGTTCTCATTTGCATCTCCTGATGATTATTTTTTATCTGTTTTCCCTATTCAAGGCAAATGACACTGGTATTTAACACATACACAGAAAGGAAACAAACACACATGCATATATGGACACATATTTTATTCACTTCTGATTAAAAGGGTTGGTGTTAGTTTTGAGAAACTGTGGTATCGTCAATACGAGGGGATAAGAGGCTTCATAATATTGGATAGCACTTTATTTCAAAGCCAATTTTATTTCTATCTCCTATCTAATTTAGTACTTGAATTCTTAAATCAAAATTTCAAGATTCTTGACTCTACAAAGTGAGTAGAGGAATAAAAATATAAAGTTGAAGTAAGCTATAATGGTAACAATGTAATGAGCAGAGGATTTTGTGTTATAATTATTCTGTCTTCCTCCATTTTCTATTCTTCACTTCTCTGAGGTCCACATTTCTTCAAATCTGTCAATCATTTTAGCTTTGCACGTACTGGAGTCTCCTTTATTAATACAATATATATATATTTGTATACTTGTATATAAATATATGTATACACTTTTCTTCTATTTTCTCTGACAGATGTATGTTATACCTAGAATGTGTTTCCAATAATGTTTTATGTCAGAAAATAATGACAGCAAATGGGACTTGCAAAGTAAAAGTATTTTTCCAAAATGAATACAAATTGCTATGGCAGTTAGAGTGGTGGCTAAATGGATTTCATATGTACAAGATATGTTATAATTTGACAAAATGGAATTCAGAAAGATATTTGTTGTTTACTGGGTAAGTGAGAAGATTGTGTACCCCAATTTGATCATCTACAACTTATTTTATGATTCTTAAGATTCTCAAAAGAAATTCAAGGGAACACATTTTATTTGTCCCTGACATTAACCTGGAACTCAGAGGAGTGCAGGTGCATTGCAGGGTAACTTCCCTTTGCATAACGTAGGCAAATTTACCTGGCCTGATTTAGATTTTACCAGTGTACTGCTAGGGAAAGCCAAACCAAAGGACTTCCACAAGTAAAGAACTGAATAATGTGCAAGAAAAGTGTTCACTTCAATTCCTGGAAAAAGGAATTCCAAGATTATTCTTATAAGAGGTGACTCACTGAGCAGCTGGAAGAAAAGTATGGAAAATTGAACTACGTCCAAAGTTACCTTGATGTGTTTGGCATTGAACACTTTGTCTACCATAGTTGGTGGACTTATGCCATGTTCTCATGTTTGACCATCCAGGTCAATTCTCTACTGTGAGTGAGATAAAGTGGCGAACAAGTGGGATCTCGAGAAAAGGTTTTATCGCTCAATAGGAAAAAAATAGATGCACACAAACATATATATCCATACACATACTCACTTCAGCGAAGAAACACAATTACAACAAGAGAGTACAAAGAAAGAAATGCTGTCCAAGTATGAAACAAGTTAAAATACAGAAAAATTTTGGCCAATTAAGTATGAAAATAGAGTGCATATTAAAACCTCTTGCTTTGAACACCTTCCTTTAGAAGGTATGAGTTTAATAATGAAGGATCAGATACCTTCACTACAGAACCAATTACACTAATTACTTTAACAGTGACTAAAATTTTTATAGTTTTGTTTCATTAGTGGTATTTGTAAATCTGTGCATATTGAAAATAATAGAGGGTGTAAAGATAACAATTGCTAAGAATAAACCATAAATGTTCTTATATTTACTTAATTTCTCATTTTGCATCTCAGGAAGAATGCATATCAGATTGAGAATGATAGATTAATAAATAGATATATGTGTTATATTTGATATTAGATGAATAACTGCAAATAGAAAAGAAATGGAAATGTAGATCCCTTTCTTTGCTACCCTCAGGTAATGTAAAAAAAGTTTGAAGAGAGGAAAAGTATAATTTTATTTCAAATTATATTGTCCATATTGGAAATGTCTTGCCAATATCATGTATTCTTTTTTTTTATTATAAAAAAATGTATGTTTTAAAATAGAAGCTAGTAATAAAGATGAACAGCTCTGCAACATAGGGATGAATGTATTTTTATTTTTGTTGTTTTCCCTGGCGACTTATTATAATGTTACCAAAATATTCTGTAACCAAAGGCAGCCATTTTTAATCACAATCTGAATAATTACATAAAATGTTTTTTGAAGTTTTTTAAAGTTGTTTAAAGTTTTATATAAGTTTAGGAGGCAATCATTTTGTAAGACTTTAGTGAGAGAGTTTAAGTGTGCTACCAGTGAAGATTAATTAATTCATTTAACATTTATTAAACACCTATTAAAAGCCAATCATTATACCAGCTAATAGTAACACAATGATGAGAGAAATCACAATCCTTGCCCTTGACGAGTGCTCAAACTACATGCGGAGAGAGACAGCTGTAAAACACTTTAGAAATGTGAAATTCTATTATACCTTGGGGGGAAAAATCCTTAAAAGAAAACAACAAAAAACTTGTGCTGTATTATCATAAGAGGAGCAGATAATTGAAACAGGGATACTAAAGTAGTTGAAAAGGAAGACCCTGAAGAATAAGCAGGACCTCAAAATGGGAAAGACAGTATAAGGGTGGGTAACAAAGTACTAGGGAGTAAGTGAACCATTAATTGAAAATCACTAATGACAAGAGAGGAAACTGGTAAAGTAAGCAGAGTTTGATTGGTTCATTAAAAAATGATTAATCCATGCAAAAGGTTGAGTTTTATTCTATCAGCCATAAGAATTTTTAAATTACTTAACCATAGAACTAATATGCTCCAAATATCATTTCAGAAAAATTATTTGGAAAGCCGTATTGAGGATGGATTAAGCAGAAAGTGACTTTAGGCAAAGATGCAAGATATTAAACTATTGCATTATTTTAGGATGTGCAATTTTATGTTGATGGAAAAGAATAAAAAGAGTGGATGGAATCTTGAAACACTGAAAATTTAAAAGCAGAAATGTTGTTTGTTTAGTTTCCTGTTTTGTTTTGTCCTTATATTTTTCACCTTTCATACAGAATAAAATACCTATCAATTGAGAATAATGGTATAACTTTTCAAAAGAGTTGAGTTAGAAACTGATGGGAAGGTTATTGTGTTTGGTGCCTATCTCAGTTAGCATCATCGATATTTAATTCCCACCAACAGCCTGAAAATTATTATTTTAGCAATAATTTAATTTCAAATCTCAGATTTAAGATTTTGTGATGCTTTTTCAAAAATGATATTCAAACATTACAAAAAAGCCTCTGCTTTTCTAAATATTTCAAGTTAATAAAAACTGCTTTTTAATGTCAATCTTATAAAAATATCTCAAATTCATAGATCTTTCAATTATACACACACACATATACACACAGTGGGGACATTAATACACTTGTCCTGTTTTTAATTTTACATGCTTGCCAAGATAGAACACAATGTGTTTTTTAAAATAACATGCCAATCTCTGTCTTTCTTTCTTCATTGAGATTGAGAGGTTGAGATTCCTGTTATTCAAAATTAGGCAGAGAAGACAGAAAATTTCTATGCATAAAATTCACTTGATTTATACATATTCTTAAATAAAGCAATCATTATCTTATTTTTGATGTATCTTTTTTGAAATCCAAAGTACCTCAATGTTATACAAATTTTCCACTCCCAAATTTGTAAATACATGGGAAACCTGAGACATATGCAGGAAATTTTGATTCTTCATTTACTACCTTAATTTTCTCCATCATAAGTCTCTAAAATTAGAAAAGACACTATGAACCCCCAAAAGCTTCATTTAAAAACAATTTAAATGCTGTAATTATCATAAATCACTCTAATAGGGTAATTTTCTTTCAGTTTTGACACCATTACATTTGAGTTCATTGGGGCTTTTCTAAATAAAACATAACCTTTCATTCTGCGATAATGTCATGTGCTTTTCAGCATTTTGACTCAACTAGAGTGTCAACTCATAATTCTAAACTGAATGAATAAAATACTTGATAAAATTTTTCCTGGTGAAGTTCATAGCTAGCTATAAAAATAATCTTCTTCAGTATATTATTGAAAAATTTTATCATTCATTATGAATATTCAGATGCTGTCATCATGTTATGGTGAGAACTTGGGACACTCTTGACCCAGAGTATATTGCTAGGTTGTTTATCTCAGATGGCTCTGAAGCAAATGTATCAGTTAAAATCTCTGCAGATCAGATAACTTTGCTCTATTTTGTAAGTTCAGGTTAACCACTGAATCCATTTTAAAATATATCTGTTAATGTTGTAACCTCGACCATGAGAGGATTTACCGATTTATTTTTATTTCCATTAATCTGAAACTCTTAAACTCAAAAAGACTCCTTAACTAATGGTCCATAATGTAATTAAAATAATATTAATATTACATGGAACAAAACATACTCTGCACATAAAACCACTTCTCCTTGCTCTCCTATAAATGGAAAATTAATTCCTTTTAGTTATTCGTAGGGGCGCAGATATCTTTACTAGATTCAAAGATGGAGTAACTTTACTGAATTCAGAGATTTCTCACTCCCTATATACAAAGCATCCTTAATCAGTAATCTCTGATCTATAAAACACTCTTGGAAAGTTCACTGTCACCTTATTCATATCCCAGATTAGTTATTATCAATAAATATGACTCAAAGGCAACTCTAGGCAAATAAAAATGAGACAGAATAAGACAAACTCATGAGTTCCAGGATAGGAAACGTGAGCTGACATTGGAACAATGATATCAAAACAAGACAAAGTAAGGGCTTATTCTCATATTAGCTCAGAAAGTGGAATATTGACAAACATAATGCAGTATTTTATTTCTCTCATTAGCAAGTGCAACCTAGACTTCTCTGTATTACTGTAAATTGCATAATCACATAAATCCTATTAGTATCATTTCCTATTTCACCATCCCACTGAGTTATTTTATGACTTATTACATTGCCCTTATCATAAATGCTCTTTGCTAGCTTGAGGTTTCTTGAAGCCATCTAGACCTTAAATTAAAGGAATTAAAAATGAAATTTGGGAATAATAATAATAGCATCCACTTTAGTAACCCAGTATTTTGAACTTGGACCTGAATTAGATCCTGAAAGAGCCCTGATTCAGTGCCTGAATATTCATAAATGGCTTATCCTTACACGAAGATGATAGAACTGTTCCAATGTCATCCGAGGGCATCCAAAATGGCCCTAAATTTCAAAGCAATCAAGAGCGCAATGCTTAAGGGTGTGGGATGATAATCTAAATTGATTAAGTTCCAAATCTAGCCCAATCACTTAGTGATTTTGCTACATTGCCTACATATTCTTGTGTAATTTCAGATTTCTATCTATATATGATGATGTCAATAATAACAATAACATAATTTATATACAGCAAAAGATAGGTGTTAAAAATTACTGACTATAAAAATAACCATATTAATATTATCATTAAAATTAGTAGTAGTAGTAATAAAAAAATGAAGATTTGAGCACTGAAAAGAGGTTGTTTAAAGGGAGATTTTGCTTCATCAAGTTTGTGAGTTCAATGTCTTTTTCTCTAATTTACTCTAGTATTTACGTCATTTTAATTACCTTTGATCTTCCCAAAGAAGATCTTTTTTGCCCCTTAGATTCATCTTGGAAGTGACACTGTTCTGTTCTAATTTTATTTCCAGGAGATTTCCCTCTTCCCCAGGCAACTGATAGGACTATCCTAAATCTTGCATTTTGCTGAATTACTAAATTATTCTCTTTGCCTCTCAATCTAAAAACTTAATATTCGTTTGTAGTATTTTCCTCATTCTCATTCTCCATATCCAGTCAGTTAGCATCTTTCTTTTCAAATTCAGTAGGTCCATTTCCTGTATGTCTCTTGTAGTGCTTAAATTCTGTTCCTTCTCACATCACACCTGGATTATTGGACCCTTATTTAATAGTGTTGATATTAACATGCTCTCACCTGTCTGGTCCGTGCTTGCCAGTTTCAAAATATTTTTTTCTAAAATGCATATTTAATTACACTGTTTAAAAATGTTTACTTGGCTTTGTATATAGTTGCTTCAGAATATATTTAATTGTCTTCAGTTTTGCTGTTATTTTTAATTATTGCTGCTAATTCAGTTTAAGCCCATTTAAACACTTAAAATGCAAAAGAAAAGGCAAAAGAAAAAGTGCCCCTCACAATTTGCATTCCTCTTCAAACTCCCTAAAGATAATCCTTTTTAAGAGTTTTCCATGAATCCTTATAAAGCTATTCTAAACACACACAGACACACACACACACATGCAATAATTGCATAGGTATGTATAAGTAAATATGCATATGAGATTACAAAAAGGATTATGTTGTCAAATCAGACTCACTCGAAGCAGAGATTTTACCCAGTATAAAGCTTTTCAAATAATTTCAACAATTCCAGTAATCCTAAAGCACAGGTAAAACATAAAGAAGTTGCAACTGCGAAGTTGCTTCCAGGCTGAGTTCTTATGTCATATTTGTATGTTGTCTGGCCCACATGTAATACATATGTGGGTACATCACTTAACCAAATAGAAACAAATTTAGTTATAAAACATCACCATTTTATATGACAACAATCATATAATGTACATTACATTTTTCAGTGATATTACACAGCACATTATTTTTCCATATAAATATTATAATTATTATCTATGTTTTCTTTTTATCTATCTCATTTTAGTGGTTTTCCAATATTCTTTTATTTAAAGGATATACTCCTTTAAATTTATGTTTCTCACTCTATACTGATGAATATTTTAGCTGTATCTTGATACTTCGATGATACTTTGGTGGCTTATGCCTGTAATCCCAGCAATTTGGGGAGGTAGAGGAGGGAGCATCACTTGAGGCCAAGAGGTTGAGACCATCCTTGGAAACATAGTGAGACTCCATCTCCAAAACAAATTTAAAACTTAGCTGGATGTGGTGGTGTGCAGCTGTAGTCCCACCTACTCAGGAGGCTGAGGGGGGAGGATCATGTGAGTGAGCCCAGAAATTTGAAGCTACAGTGAGCTATGATCATGCCACCCCTGTGTTCCAGCCTGGGTGAAAGAGCAAGAACTTATCTCTAAAAAAAAGTATAAATAAGTAATTAAATTTGTAGGATTTTAACTTTTTAAAATCACTTGTACAAATACATCTAAAGAAATATTCTTAAGGGGGTTGTACATCTTAATTTTGACAGATATAGTAAAATTAAAATCTAAAACATATTTCAAATTAAATCCTCATTAATTGTTTTATTATAGTACATGTTTTACATTAACAGTTGATGTCATTATACTTTTTAATCATTGTCAATTTCATGAGTAAGGAGTATCATGTCAGAATTTCTATTTGTGATTTATTTATCCAACAAACATTTTTGGAGTGTTTATAATTCACGAGGCACAATTCTAGCAGTGGGGGGACAGTGGTGAATAAAAGACTAAAGTTCTCATGGAGCTTCTAGGAGCAGAAAAGCAATAAACAAATACAACAAAGCAGACTGGAGAACTAGAGGTAATTACGTTCTGCATAAATGCTCCAAAGAAAAAAATTAGTAAAGCAGTTTAAATGGATACAAAGATGTGGTTTACTGCTGTTCAACAGGTCAAGAGGAGCTTCTCTGAGCAGGTAATATTTAACCTAAAATCTTCAAAATTTTGATTTAAAGATATATTTTAGTTACCACTCAGAATTTGCATTTCTTTAATCATGTTTAAGACTTATTATATTTCAATATATCCATTCATGTTTCATTTTCTATAAAATGTTTATTTGCAACATTTCCTATTAAAGTATATATTTTATTACAAATTTTAATGATTACTTTTATCAAAAGTCAGGATTCCATTTAAATAGTCTAAATGGCACACAGGAATCTTTGTATCCCAAGGTTTTCTCTTATCCCTGCCACATTCTATAACATGTATTATATAAAAATTACATGAAACTTCTAACTCTATTCTTGTATCAGCTTCTCTCCATATGGAACACTCACACACATCCATTAAAACATAGCTCATTAATTTCCTCAGCTGTGAGGCCATCCTTGATTTTCCAAGAATAAATGGCTCCTTTCTCCTCTGTGATCTCCTAGTATCTTACCCTCATCTCAGTTATAGTATTTATCACCTTTATTGTAAGTATGTGCCCATTTCTGTCATAAACACTCAATCGTGACCTCTTATCCATTTGATTTTCTCGATTTATCACAGTGTCAAACCCTTGGTAGGTTTTAGATTAATATGTTCTAAGAGAATAGATAAGTGGCTGAATAAAATGCAGCTCTAGAAGACAGAGAGATAGCAGTTAAAGCATTCATTTGTGGGTTGCAAATCCATCACTTTACGTCTTTCACTCATAAAAAACACACTCTGGTCAGATGTAGGGAGCTACTTTTAATCTTCTTCAATTTCCACTGGACTTTTGCGTACTAAATAAAATCTAAGATTATTCACATTTATCTATGTTGATAACATTTCTAAGATTAACATTTAGATAATGTTAATCTAAGATTACCACTTAGATAACATGTTATCTAAATGATAACATTTCTAAGATTATTCACATGTATCTGTGTTGATATTAGCCAGCTATTACTATGTCAGTTTTCTTTTATCTCTATGTTTTAATTCCTTCCTCTCTGATGGTCTGGCATTAGCTACAAGTTTGATTAGCACCATCACCCACCACTTTTTGCACTGTTTCTGAATACTACAGTAACAGGAAAAGAAGTTGGAAGAACTCCCTGAGGTTCTAGCACATCATGATTATTGCCTATAAATTTCCCAATTATTTCGTTGTTGGTGTTCTTGAGTTCTATCTAAGGATCATATCCTTGATATACTTTCAACCCAAGATGATAGGCTCATAGCATCAGAGTAATAAGAGTAGACATTGTTGATATTGCTTTCAAATATATTTGTAGGCCACTATCTTCCATAACTATGTGCCCTGGAATCTAATTTTAGTCTCAACCAAAATGTTTATGTCTTGAACAGGAAAGCATCAGATATTTTCAGCCATGTAAGAGCAAGAAAATTGGTTCTGTATGTGCCCAGGGAGTGCTTAAAAATCCAGTCACAGTAGAAATACCTGCCAGGCAAATGATATTGCCAAGAAATCTGTTTAGAAAACCACCCGACACTTTGTACATCATTATAAGCAACAACCTATCACAAAAACACTTTTGGTCCATAAAGTTTTTTCCATAGCTATTTGGTGACAAAATTATCAAGTGGATGCAGCACACATGTGGGATAGAGCATGACAGAGAATTCAAGAGGGATTGAAGCAGTAAGAGGCTCTAAAGTACGCAAACTAGTGTGTACTTTAGAGTAGTCAGTGAGATGGAGATTGCAAAACCAGACTAAGTAACTGGGATATTCAAAGGTCCAGGACCAAAGAGAGATTGATATCTAACTGCTGTGACACTCATATCAACCAGCTACAGTTACAACTCACCAGATATCTGACCTTTAAATGATAGAACGAGTATGCAACCATCAATAAACCATCAAAGGGAGAGATTATGTTGGTGCAAAGGGCGAACAATTCTTAGCTGGCATGATATCTTGGTGAGAATAGGCAAACACTGTGTAAAACAGTCAAATGAAGTGTCAATATTGTCATATTAGCTAAAACGGGCACTAGCTCTCCAGCTAATGTTCTTCCTAATATACTCTTTTGGAGGGGAAAGTGATATTCCCTGATATTAAGCCAAAAATATCTTACTGAATCTTTAAATTCAAACCTTTGAAAACAGTGCATTGCAATTCATGTAGCAGAGTAATTATCTCTCTGAGTCAGAATGAACGTAAAATATTTATTGAAATTTTTCAGAGACTTTTTTGTGACAGGTGACCATCCACTTATTTCACATTACCTCCAACTCCTTGGTTTTTGGAATGAATAATATTTGCAAGGAAAGTTATGTGAATTTATTGAAATTTTCTGTGTGGAGAGGAAAGTCACTAAGGTAATGTTAAGTAAGATGCAGATGGTGGCTGTGGATGTAAGTCAATTGTTTGCTTATGTAGAAAGTTATTGCTAACGAAGTTAATGTCAATAGCCATCCAATGTATTATTTAACAATGATTTGGGATAGTGCTTAAGGCCAGAAATAAAGAAAACAAAATCTTATAAATTTTTATAAGGAAGGTTTATGCACTTTTGTCTTAAGGTTTATGTCAATTTCTGGATGTATCAGATGTCAAATCATTAATTTATATACTGTTCCATTTTAAGCAATCTTGTTTTCTGAAAAATCCATATTGATCAAAGAAAAATATATCAATTTATGGGTAAGAATTCATTTCAAAATGATCTATTTATTTTAAAGAAGATTCTCCATTGTAATATTGCCCTAAACACAAATTCCGTGGAGTTGGGGAGGCTGACGAAATTCAAGGTCATTCAATGGGGTAAAACATAGAGTGAGATTAAAGGCTTACAGGAAGGAAAGGACCAGAGCCATAAAATGAAACAAGGTGTGAAGTACTCTAGAATAAGACATTTCATGACTCAGGGACATGAAAGAATTAGTACAGTCTAAGCCATATATGTGTGTATGTGTATTTATATAATATATATATATGTATATATAAAAGTGTTCTTTTCAAATCTATGTTTTGGATTAAGTTTTAGGTTTTTAAAGTAGATTTTTAAAGTAAACTTCTAAGAGTTGAAAGCTCTGCCATGTTTTGCTCTATTTTTGTTTCTCTCTCTCTCATTTGATTTGTTATGTCTTTTACATTTAAAAAATAATAAAAAATCACTAAAGTGGTTCAGAGATCACAGTGAAGCCCAGAACTGAGGATGTAGGAAATGCATTTATTACAGCTGACTTGAAGATATGGGTTTAGGAGAGAGGTAGAGAAAGAGAACATGAATTTCTTTATTGCCTTCCATGTCTTCCCTGACTCTAGCAAAAGGACAAAGAAAACGATTCAGGGCAAATTCTCAAAGAATAAATATGCATTGGGTGCAACTTCCTTTACACTAAGATAGTCTCAGGAGCCTGAATATGGTAGGTAAAGAAGAAGTGAGTAGAGGAGAGGTAGCTGGGGAATCCAAAATTAAAAATATTTATTTAAAAATATTGGTTCCCAGGCTGGGCAGGTGGCTCACGCTGGTAATCCTAGCACTCTGGGAGGCCCAGGCGGGCGGATCGCTCAAGGTCAGGAGTTTGAAAACAGACTGAGCAAGAGTGAGACTCCGTCTCTACTAAAAATACAAATAAATTAATTGGCCAGCTAAAAATATATAGAGAAAAATTAGCCGGGCATGGTGGCACATGCCTGTAGTCCCAGCTACTCGGGAGGCTGAGGCAGTAGGATCGCTTGAGCCCAGGAGTTTGAGGTTTCTGTGAGCTAGGCTGACGCCACGGCACTGACACTAGCCCAGGGAACAGAGCAAGACTCTGTCTCAAAAATAAATAAATAAAAAAATAAAAATAAAAATATTGGTTCCCAAATCACTTTTAAATATCATTCAATGTTTTGAAAGTTATTGTAAGGGCAACATTTTGGTACATCAAAGGTTGATAGCAGTGAGTGTCACGGGTATGTCAATGTTTCTTCATAACAAGTCATAGTACCGAATTGCAATCATTTTGTTATCATAGAATAGAGGGACATTTAGAAAAGGAAGTGGACAAAAAAATGAAAACGTATTTGCAGACATGCATTCGTATTTGTTCCTGTGTGTCACTAAATATCCACCATTATATTCTTTTCATATATGAAAGAAGCATAGTTTTTGAGAAACTTTGAAAACATTTTAGAAAATAAGCTGTTTGTATAGGTGTTTGTATTTTAATGGTTTTCCTTACAGAAAATCAAAGGAATAAATTTATTCTTGGCCATAAAACCCAGAGTGTAATTTTGAAAAATATCCTAAACCTATAGCTCCAAATCCTCTCTGACAATTTTCTGTGATCAAACATCTGATGCTTCTGGAAAATAATGTTTCACAGAGCACACTTTTACTGAGCCTTTACTTGAAGAATCACAAAGTCTAAAATAAAGCTATAAAAAATGTAAGTTTAACAACAACAGCTGCTACATACCACAGACATTTAAAACAGGAATGCCTAGAAATGAGTCAGACAAGTCTTGATAATTGGAGCCAACGTAAAAATAGTTAGAGAGCAACAGTTTTTGTTTTCCCTAATTGTCAGAAGCTCAGTATATGAGACACCGCAACAGGGGAATTAGTCCTGTTTGCTTTATGACTACTTTATTTGAAATTTCTCCAATTATTTTTTCAAAAATATCATTGAAAGCATTGAGCAGAAACATTTGTTTCTTTATCCTAAGTTTATATCTTTATATTTCACTTTCTTTCTGTTGTAATATTTTCTCTGGTAGAAATTAGTGGACTTATAAAGAACACTTATAATTATACTATCAAGGAAACATGAAAAGCCATATTATAAAATTTATTTTGAACTCTGAAAAGAAGAAAAATATTCATCATTAGATTACTAAATGTTTTTACGTTAAATAGAAGTCAATGATTACAAGTAATGTTTTGTTGATAGATTAAAAAATTTATACTCATTTTTGGATAGTTAAAGGATGTTTAATAATCTGACATAAACAAGTGGATATTTGAATGGGGATATTTTTCTTGTGTCCACATATAGAGGTTTTTAAAGACTAACATTAAATTCATGTTCTTTCAAGAGATTTACATTATACAGAGTAGGTCCAGAATTTCTCTTTCTGTTATTGTATCTATGCAGGCACTATTATCAGTTATTTGGAAGTATGAAACTTTTAGTACGTTTAAATAATTTTTAAAGAATTAAAAGCATGACTCCCATCAAATATAGCATAAAAGTATCAATAATGTCATTCAACACATTAATTAATGATGGAACCAGTAAGGTAAAGCTGGTTTAATAAAGAATTTGAGGAATAGAGACCTATATAGTCAATCAAAGAAATGCTAACGTAAATTTGCTAACAGATAACAAAATTTTGTACTATTTTATAGGGCCTAAAATCTGTAACATTTTGTTTATCTTTTCTAGCAGATAGAAATTTATAGATTAACATATAACTTCTTACTTGGGAGTTTAAAGAAATATCAAAAAATGAGATCAAACTCAGATATATTATCCTGAATTATTAAATACTTCTGCATGATTCTGTTAAAAAAAAAAAAAACTAACATGTAAGACATGCGGTTATCCTCTTGCTTTGTTTCCATGTTTTGAATTTTTTTCCGTAATAATCTTGCCTAGTTATCTAGTGGAGTGAAGTGGTGTTACAGGGAAAGGAATACACTTCTGTCCACTTTTAAAATCACCAACTGATCCACACTAGGGTCACCGCGTGGAACAGACAGTGGAGTGGCACTTTTGAAATAGACTCAAATTTCTGTAGGCACCAGAATGCCATCAGATGTTTGCCAACTGATGGGAAAAAGCAAGTTTTCTCAGTTCCATAAAGATTCTTGCTGGAATGAAGAGATTTAAAAGGATTAGCAGGAAATTTAGCATATTTTTCTTCAATGGTTTAGGTAATTAATGGTTAAAACATAAACCAAGAACAGTGGTCTTTAATATTTTGTGTTTATGATACACTCTAAACTGTGTCATAAAAACTTCTGAATTTAACTTTTTTTAAAAAGATGTGTATACATCATGAGTTGTCCAAAATTAATCTACAAATAAAATGTTAGTGGTCAATCTAGAAAGTTTTGCTAAGGTACATCTTTTGAGGATTTTCTTTCTTTCCTTCCTTCCTTCCTTTCTTTCTGTTTCTTTTTTGAGACAAAGTCTTGCTCTGTTGCCCCAGGTAGAGTGCAGTGGCATCACCACAGCTCACTGCAACCCTCAAACTCCTGGGCTCAAGCAATCTTCTTGCCTCAGCCTCCTGAGTAGCTGGGACTACAGGCATGTGCCACCATGTCTGGCTAATTTTTGTAGTTTTAGTAGAGATGGGGTCTTGCTCTTGCTCAGGCTGGTCTCCAACAGCTGAGCTCATGCAGTCCTCCCACTTCAGCCTCCTGAAGTGCTAGGATTACAGGTGAGAGCCACTGCGCCCTGCCTGAGGATTTCTTTTTGAAGTTCAGAATTTGAAAACTTGGTGATTAATTATATAGAAAGGTAAGGAAAAAATAGGCATAATTCTGAGGCTGGCTGGAGGAGATAGCATTAACAGAGGAGTTGTGTCCATTTTAGTTATGATATAAGCACCACTAATATGAAAAACTTTTCACTGATTGTTAAGCAATAGAAACAGCCATTTTAAACAAATAATATTCAATTTTACGTCCACATGACTATTCAGAAGTCAGATAAAGAAATGTGTCCATGTTAATAAAATCTGGAGAACTTAACTAAATAATGAAGCTTTATTTGTGAATCAGTCCATCAACAGGAACTATAATAGTGATAACATTTCAGATGACTATACATTTTTAAAGATGTGACATAGTAGACATAGTACAATAAACAATAATCTAAATGTAATAATTTCAGAGATATTTGGTGGTAATTGGTAAAATCTAGAGATCACAAAATCATCAAAATTTAATGTATAAAATTTCATTTGTAAAGTAAATAATTCTAAAATCAAAACAAAAAACTTCTAGGACAAGGCCTATGCTTGTATATCACACTTAGTCTTGGTCTCACAATAATAATTTAATATATATCAGATAGTGATATTTTTACCCCTAGTTTAACTGTAGGGTGACAAACTGTCTTGAAATTTTTATACTATAAGCCAAAGAAAGGCCAATAAGCAATGTAGAGAAGTATTTCACAGATGCTAAAACAAAACAAAACAGAACAAAACAAAACAAAAAACCACTCCTTTCTTTCTCATTAAAGTCATCCTGAATAACTTTTAGAAAAATAAAATGACTCAGATATTTTCTTTTAGAAAACTATTTTCCTTTTAAATAAAGCATTGAGAGATTTGAAGAAAGCTAGTAATCATACACAATTCAGTTCAAGCACCTGGATTGCTCATGGTCTAAATGGCAGGGATATTTTTGTATTCATGGCATTTAAAGAGAGAATATTCATGCCATTAGAAATTCTGCTGCATAATGCCTTTTTCAAAAATACAGATTTTGCCGGGCGCGGTGGCTCACGCCTGTAATCCTAGCACTCTGGGAGGCCGAGGCGTGTGGATTGCTCAAGGTCAGGAGTTCAAAACCAGCCTGAGCAAGAGCAAGACCCTGTCTCTACTAATAATAGAAACAAATTAATTGGCCAACCAAATATATATATAAAAAATTAGCCGGGCATGGTGGCGCATACCTGTAGTCCCAGCTACTTGGGAGGCTGAGGCAGAAGGATCGCTTGAGCCCAGGAGTTTGAGGTTGCTGTGAGCTAGGCTAATGCCACGGCACTCTAGCCCGGGCAACAAACCGCGACAATGTCTAAAAAAAAAAAAAAAAAAAAATACAGTTTTGGACTGGGCATTTAGATTGATTTCTACACACAGGCTACTTGCCTGTAGACAAATGTCTCTTGTTTAAATTTGTTCTAATGTTAAAAATGAAAAAAAAAATGCAGCCATTGTTGGTATTTTGCTACAAATCAGCTTCATAGTACACAACTGAGCTTTTAAAGCTTTTCCAAAGTAGAAAAGAATTATATGTAGTTTTTATTCCTATTTTGTTGGGTTCCCCCTCCCAGAAATGAACTACTTACAATTTTTTACTTAATTTATCTCAAAAGGTAGCAGTAGGAAGAAAACATTTTAACAGGAGCATACAGGGAATAGACAGGGATTAGAATAATAGTTATTTGTTAGTTAAAGTGTGACATTTCCTGAACTTAAGGAATTCCTTCTGGAGATGTATTCTAATACTCAAAATCATATTCAGTAAGATTTCAAAGATTATACTTTATAAATGACTTTGGAATTTCAGTACACTAAGAAACGGTGAGTAGTGCATTATGTATCTGTGCAGTTGTTTGTATGACAAAAATATCAATAAAATTTGCTGTGCTTCTATTTTGTTGAACAGCTTTCAATAAACCATGTTGGTAAACAAAGCACATAAAAAATAAATGAGTCTTGTCCTTGTATATTGACATGGCATGTCAGGTCTTTAATGTCAAAAACTAAATGTTAATTTTATTCTTTCAAACTATTTAAAAGGAAAGATATACTTAAGATATCTTATTAAAAGCTTGATAAGCACTGGGAAATCCCCATTTTCTAATGACACAGAGCTGAAGGCATTAACCTCTGGCTCTCCTTGGTTATTGGGCCTGTCTTTGCTCTATTCATGCTCGCTTCTTGCTTTTTTATTCTGAATGATGTGCTGATAAATTCCTTTCTTCCATATTGTTTCCTTGGACAATTTGAAAGATATTGTTTTAAATGCTAGACATTTATTATATACCTTTGGCTTTCTCTCCTCATCTATTGTTGTCTCTTTGAAAGTGGAGTTTGGTCAAGACGAGCGTGAGAGAAAATAATAGTAAAAAAAGATAGATCATCTGAATGACATCTTGGAAGATCTTAGCTCAGATTTCTAGTCCTATTTTTCCATAAGAACATCATCTAGTATCCTAGCAATGATACAGTGCCCTTTGCTTCCTGGAAAGGGAGCTTCTATGGGGGAGATATCTGAAAGGCCAGATGACAATTGCATGTAGCATTTCTGAATCCCCCTATCTTTAGAATGGTCTGTGCATTGAAATCAGTCAATGGGGATATGCAGAAAGTGGTGACATGCATACCACTGTTTTTTTCAAAATCCCAAATCTTTTAATTTCTCAACAAAAGCCAGAGTTTTAAAAATATATGCTATTTCATGATACTCTGATTTCTAGAGCTAAAGCTTGTGACAGTAGACAGGTGACATGTGTTGAATATGGTACAACATTTTATGGGGTAATGGTTCCAGCTAAACAAAGAAACATGAAAAATCAGCCAGGCGTGGTGGTTCACACTTGTAATCCTAGAACTCTGGGAGGTCGAGGCAGGTGGATTGCTTGAGGTTAAGAGTTTGAGAACAGCCTGAACAAGAGTGAGACTCCATCTCCACTAAAAATAGAAAAAATTAGCTGAGCGTGGTGGTGCATGCCTGTAGTCCCAGCTCCTCGGGATGATGAGGCAGAAGATCACTTGAGCCTAGGAGTTTGAGGTTGCTGTTAGCTATGATGACACCAGAGCACTCTAGTCTGGCAACAGAATGAGACTCTGTCTCAAAAAAAAAGTAAAAATAAATATGAAAAATGACGAAGGAGGAGAAGGAAGAGGAGCAGGAAGAAGAAGGAGAAAGAGGAGAAAGAGGAAGGAGGAGAAGGAGGGGAAAGGAAGGGGAAAGGAAGAACCACCAGGATGAAAAAAGTTGGGGCAATGAAACAGAAGAATCCTCATCTTAAAATTAAGCAAGTCTATATCAATTTTATACTACCTTATAGTCATTAGTGTAATAACAAAGTAAAGAGCTAATATTTAAATCAAGCTATTATATAGCAAATAAATCTAAATGTTTATATGTACATATTAATTCTTTAAATTTTCTCAAGTACCTTACATGATGTGTTTACTACTATAATCA
This sequence comes from Lepilemur ruficaudatus, assembly GCA_963574885.1. Taxonomy (NCBI): domain Eukaryota; kingdom Metazoa; phylum Chordata; class Mammalia; order Primates; family Lepilemuridae; genus Lepilemur; species Lepilemur ruficaudatus. Next base: position 24,465 of record CAUYRT010083036.1, read on the forward strand.
TTGTTTTAAGCTGGAACCTGGAGTGCAGTAAGTTTAACTACCTTCCCTAGGTTGTATACCTAGTGACTGACTGAGCCAAGGTTTGAACAGAGGTAGCGTAGCTCCCATGAACACAAGTTCTTAACCTGCATATGCGACCATCTCTATGTTGTAACACTTTGTAAAGCATTAGTCCTTAAATGTATTTAATAAAAGAAGAAAATGTTTCAATTAATATAGCTTTATAATATAGTTTGAAATCAGGGAGTGTGATGCCTCCAGCTTTGTTCTTCATTTTCAAGATTGCTGTGGCTGTTTTGGGGTCTTTTGTGTATCCATGCAAATTTTTGGATTTTTTTTTTATCAGTGAAAAATGCCACTGGAATTTCAATAGCGATTGCATTGAATCTGTACATCATTTTGTGTAGTATAGATATTTTAGCAATTATCATTATTTCAATCCACAAGCAAGCAGTAGTTTTCAATTTGTTTATGTCTTCCTCAATTTTTTTCCTCAAAGTCTCATAGACTTCAGTGTATAGATCTTTCACCTCCTTGGTTAAATTTATTGCTACATATTTTATTCTTTTTCATACTATCATGAATGAGATTATTTTAATTTAATGTCATAATTCATTTTTAGTGTATAAAATGCAATTTTTGTATGTTGATTTTTTAACTTACAACTTCACTGAGTGCTCATTAGTTCTAACAGTTTACTGTATTACAAAGTTATAATAATAAAAACAATATAGCACAGCCATAAAAATAGACACAGATTAATGAAACAGAAGGAAGAGCACAAAAATAAACCTGCTCATACATGGTCACTGATATTTGACAAAGACACCAAGAATACACAATCGGGAAATGAATATATCTGTTCAATAAAAGGGATTAGGAAACTGAATATGAACATGCAGATGAATGAAAGTGGACCATTGTCTTATACTATAAACAAACATTAGCTCAAAATGGATTAAAGACTTAAATGTAAGGTTTGAAATCATTAACTCAAAAGAAAAACACAATCTAGTTGACTTTGGTAGTGATGATTTTTTTTTAATGTGACACAAAAATATAGGCTAGAAAATAAAAAATAGACAAATGAAACTATATCACATTAAAAATTTCTGCACAGCAAAGGAAACAATCAATAAAATAAAAAGGCAACCTATGGAATAGGAGAAAATTATTAATGAACCATATTATCTGAAAAAGGGCTTAATGTACAAAGCTGGGGGTCGCCGGGCAGTGGCGCTTCGCGGACGTGCTGGGGCTGGAGGAGGAGACGCTGGGCTCGGTGCCTGCGCCCGCCTGCGCGCTGCTGCTGCTGTTCCCCCTCACCGCGCAGCATGAGAACTTCAGGAAAAAGCAAATCGAAGAACTGAAGGGACAGGAAGTTAGTCCCAAAGTGTACTTCATGAAGCAGACCATCGGGAACTCCTGTGGTACAGTCGGACTCATACATGCCGTGGCCAATAACCAGGACAAACTGGACTTTGAGGATGGATCAGTCCTGAAACAGTTTCTTTCTGAAACAGAGAAGATGTCTCCTGAAGACAGAGCAAAATGCTTTGAAAAGAATGAGGCCATACAGGCAGCCCATGGTGCCGTGGCTCAGGAGGGCCAATGTCGGGTAGATGACAAAGTGAATTTTCATTTTATTCTGTTTAACAACGTGGATGGCCATCTCTATGAACTGGATGGACGGATGCCTTTTCCCGTGAACCATGGGGCTAGTTCAGAGGACCACTTGCTGCAGGACGCCGCCAAGGTCTGCGGAGAATTCACCGAGCGTGAGCAGGGAGACGTCCGCTTCTCTGCCGTGGCCCTCTGCGAGGCAGCCTAGTGCCCTGCGGGAGGGACTCCGCTCTCTTCCCTGTTCCCTTCAACGTGAAAATATATACCTCCCCAGGCAGGCTACAGTGCTCCGGTATTTGTGAAACACAGCTGTCCGCCCCCGTCCTGCAGACACGCTCCTTCCCCCAGCCACACCCAAGCACGCGCAGTCCATCAAGCCCAGTTTGGTGTGAGCTTCAGATGGCGAAGCCTTTCCCCAACTGTGTGTCTCGTACCTGAATATCTGATGCTTTAAATGGCTACTTTGGTTTGTGTCGTAAGCTCAGCCGCCTTGGATGTGGTTTAATTGTTTGTCCTTACAGGGAATAAATCTTTTCTGCTGATAAGAAAAAAAAAAAAAAAAAAAGGCCGTGAGGAGCGCAGAGAGCAGGCGAGGACCGCCGGGTTTCCTTCGGCGTGGACGAGGAGGAGCTGGTCCGGGTGCTGCGGGGCGTCTGGCTGTCTGAAAACGTCGTCAACCGCATGAAGGATCCCAGCCGGCCTCCCGAGGCGGCCTCCTCTGCGCCGGCCTCTCCTTCGCCCTCGAAGCCTGGGCCTCCAGAAGGCACCCGGAAGGCCCCCCCCAGAGAGGGCTGAGGAGCGGCCGCCATGCTCGGTCCCCACGGGGCCAGTGACGTCGCCGTGGAGCCCGGGAAAAGGGACCCGTCGTGGGACCGGTCAGTCTGCAGAGCCCTGTCGGGGGCCACCTAGTTGTCATGGCTCCAAGTTCGAGGGGAGGTCGCCTTGTGCTCAGGAAGGGAGACCATGCGGGCGCCACCGTCATGAAACAAATAAACCGGGTGTCTTTGGTTCTAAAAAAAAAAAAGAAATTCATACAACTCAATAAAGAAAAACAAAATAACCTCATTAAAAAATGAGCAAAAGGCCTAAATATAGATTTTTCCTAAAAAGACATGCAAATTTATAATTTTTTTAATTTGAGACTATTATGGCGGTACAAGCATTTTGGTTATGTATAATGTCTTTGCCTCACCCAAGCCAGGGCTATAAGCATGCCCTTCTACCATACTGTGTGCTCTGCATCCATTAGTTGTGAATTGACCTGTCCCCACCACCCTCCTCCCACTTGACTGGCACCCAGTGAATATTACTTCCTTGTGAGAACCTTAGTGTAGATCAGTTGGTACCAATTTGATGGTGAGTACATGTGGTGCTTGTTTTTCCATTCTTGTGATACTTCACTTCTAAGGGTGGGCTCAATCTCTATCCAGGATAATAGAAGAGGTGCCAGTTCACCATTGTTTCTTGTAGTTGAATAGAACTCCATAGTATACATATACCACATTTTATTAATCCACTCATGTATTGATGAACACTTGGGTTGTTTCCACATCTTTGCAATTATGAGTTGTGCTGCCATAAACATTCGAGTGCAGATATCTTTGTTATAGAATGTCTTTTTTTTTCTTTGGGTGGATGCCTAGTAGTAAGATTGCTGGATCAAGTGGTATTTCTATTTTTAGCTAAAAGAGGAGATTTTAATTGTTTCTCTCTCTCTCTCTCTCTCTCTCTCTCTCTCTCTCTCTCTCTCACACACACACACACACACACAAATAGTAACTAGGGGTTCCACTACTGTGTTCATTAAATTGACTGTAATTATCAGTACACAATGTATACATATATCAAATCATTATGTTGTATGCCTTGAATACAATTTTTATCAATTAAATATTAAAAATGTAAAGTTAAAAAGAAAAATGAAAATGCAGACAATATAAATTGCTTAAAAGGTTACATGTAAATTACATCAAGACAAAACAATAGCCTAGATAAGTTGACTAACCTGAGTTGTGACTTAAATTGTTTATGTTTAACACAGGTCTTTGAATTTCCCTTTTAGTGACTTTCCTGCATTTAACAATTTAAAACCCCTTATCCCAGAAGCTACTTTCTTATTATTTTATAGATATGTCATTAAAATATGCTGTTTTATTACAAAATATATAGCTATTAAATATAAGTTGAAAAAAATCAGAAACAAAAAAAAAAGAAGAAAGAGCTAACAATGATGCATGTCAGCGACTTTAATAACAACTTCATTTATTTCCTCATTTAGGATACCTCAAACTGACACATTTATATACCATTTGATTGATGATAAAATAAACTTCATAAATCTTACAGATACAAAATCCAAGTATCATTATTGTCAAATTACTTTAAAGGGACACTTAGGTACTAAATATTTGAATCAAATATTGACTACAAAACTCATGCCATTCATAAGATTTTATATGTACAAGTTTCAAGTATTGTTGAAGGCTGTCTTTGCATACTGAGAATTTCATGTTATTATTCAACAAATGTTATTTTAATACATAGTAGACTTTGGGATGGTTTTAGATTTATCCTGTTATAAACACCTTACATTTGTATGGTACACTTGTTATAACTGATTAAAACTATTGATGCATTATTACTAACTCAAGTCTATCTTCATATTTCCTGTTTTTTTTTTTTTAACTTAACTTCCTTTTTCTGTTCCAGAACCCATTCAGAATACCACATGGCATTTAGTTGTCAGATCTCTCTAGGACCCTTATAGCTGTGACACTTGTTTCAGATTTTCCTTGCTTTTGATGGCCTCAGCAGATTGGATGACTACTGGCCAGTTACCTTGGAAGATGTTTCCTTATTAAAATTTTTCTGGTGTTTTTACCTTGTTTATACAGGGATTATGGATTATTGGAGGAAGACTATAGAGATGATGTGCCCAAGGATACATAGTATTGACATGATTTATTATTGTGTATATTAATTTGATCACGTGTCTGGGATAATGTATGTCAGGGTTAGCCGCTGTAAAGTCAACCTTTTTTTCCTTAATCACATTCCATACTATAATCTTTGAAAGTAAGTCAATATACACAGTTTACACTTACAAAGCAGGGAATTATGTCCCCTATCCTAAAGAGTAGAATATTGACTTAACTTATTTGGAAATCCTCTGCACAAGATACTTGTCTCTTCTCTCCACACATTAACTTATTTATGTCAGTATGGGCTCATGTATATTTGTTTTATATTTGGGTTATAATTCAACACTACTTTATTGTGACTTTCAAATTGTTCCACCTTTCACCACTGAGAGAACTTATGGTTGGCTCCTATGTCTCTTTGGCATAATACAATGGACATTTTATCCTGTAGGAAAACTAGGCTCTTCTTTAGGGGTTCTTTTGGGTGAGCCTGGGAGTTAAATTCACACATGCTATGGTTTGAATATGGTTTGTCTTCTCCAAAACTCATGTTGAAATTTGATTGCCACTGTGGTGGTGTTGCGAGGTGGGACCTTTAAGAGGTGATTAGATAATAAAAGAGGGAGTAATGTCTTTTTCAAGCGAGTAGGTTAATGCTTCTGAAAGTAGGTTAGTAATTGCAAGAGCAGATTGTTCTAAAAGCAAGTTCTGCTTCCTCGGTTCTTTCTATTTCACATATGCTTGCAAGTTTTTCCCCTTGACTACCATGGCATGATGCAGCATGAGACTCTCGCCAGACGAAGCTACCTGATCTCGAACTTTCCAGCCTTCAGAAGAACCGTGAACTAGATAAATTTATTTTGTTTAAGCTACCCATTCTCAGATATTCTGCTATAACAACCAAAAATGGATTAAGACAGATCAACAGAAGAAAAGCATACAATTTTATTTAACACAAGCTGTACGTGGCACAGGAGCCTCCATAAAGAGATGTGGTCCCAGAGAAGATTGAGTCTGTTACTTGTATACTGAATTAAATGAAGTAATAAGTTGTAAAGAAGTAACTAAATCATGTGGGTGGGTGTGTGCGGGTGTGGGGGAATCTAACAAGGTCTGTACAGAATTCTTTCAGTCTTGACTTCTCTTCCTGAAGGTAAGGATGTTGTCTTTCCTCAAGTATAGGGAGAGTGTCTTTAACACAAGAATGTCTCCTGCTTTTAGGACACAGAAAAGATGTCAGACTGATCTTTATGCACCTGCTATTTTTCAAGTGCCTTTAATTTATAATAGTCACTATGCCAGTGTGGTTTATTTTTGACTTCTTCAAGCACTTTCATACCTTCTGGCACTACAAGATGTTCCAGACTCATCTTGTATATTTTATGCTCCAGTCCTAGAATTAGTCGTTTCTCCAAGGAGCCCTGGTTCTATTATTAGAGCATAATATTAGAAACAAAGACATGGGATGGGTGTTAGATGTGCTCATTGCTACTGGTATGTCATTGTTTCTAGGCCCTCTTAACTGACAGAGCGAGGAAACATACATGTACACCAACTTGTGTATATGCCCATATCTATACATACTTCTATATATAAACACCTGTATCTATATTAAGCTAAACATAAATGCATACTGATGTTTCCAACTCAAATCCATTAACATGTGGATCTTTATAGCCTCCTCACCTTGCTTATCTGTAACCTTTCACTTCAATAAGGAGAAATCTAGCTCCCACCATCTGCCATCTATTTATGTAAATGATGCATACCAATATGCATGTATAGCAGTATCATAATTGTTAACCCATATACTCTGGGAAACAACTTTATAACCTAGATTAATGTGCTTATGTGCAGTTCCTTTCACCTTCAGTCTTACAACTTCCACTGATTTCCAAAGTCAATTAGGTCAAAAGCTTTTTCTACTACCTACTTAGATGAAGTAGTTTCATACATTTATAATATAGTTAGATTCTTTTGTCTCAATCCACATTCCATTCTTGGATCTTCAAACTGCTAAATGATGTTTTTGAATATGTATATACTAAGGTTCACTCTTTCTGCTGAGAATTCTATGGGCTTTGGTAAATACATAATGTCATGTGTATAACATTAAAGCATCATTACAGAATGCTTTGCACTGCCCTAAAGAGTCTCCTGGGTTTCACCTTTTTAATCCTTTGTCCATCTACCAAACCTATGGCAATAACAGAGATTTACCTATAGTTTTGCCTTTTCTGGAATGTCATATAATTAGAATCATACTGTATGTAGTCTTTTCAACCTGGCTTCTTTCACATAGCAATATGTACTTTGGGTTCAGATTAAGATATTTTGGTATTTATCCTGCTTGGTTTTCTCTGTGCTTCCTGGACCTGTGATTTGGTATTTATCATTAATTATGGAAAATCCTCAGCTATTGTTATTTCAAATATTTCTTCTGCTATATTCTCTTACTTTTTCTTTGGACAATCCAAGTCCATGTATGTTACACCTGTTGAAATTAGTCCAGAGTGCTTGGATGGCTTGTTCCGTTTTTGAATACCTTTTCTCTTGCCATGTTATTATGTTGACATGAACCTGTTGACATATTCAGGTTCACTGAAAATTTCTTTGGCCAATCTACTATTGATCCCATCAAAGTCATTCTTTATTTCTGTTGTGGTCTTTTGACTTTTAGTATCTTGTTAAAAGTAACAAATGTCTCCTTGATTCACCCTCAAATTTAGGCAAGAACACTCACATGGCAACCTACTTTGCAACAGAATAATGAGGGAGGGAAATCAAACATTCTCAAAAAGTAATATAATCTAAAATGGATTAATAAAAATTCAGCAGAAAAATTCGTGCATGCTTTTTGTAATAAAGGTAAACCAAATGAATGATTTCCTCAAGAGATTGTTTCTACATCAAAAGCAAATAAATGCAAACGCTTGTATTAAAAAAGGCACCACACCTGGCTCTCAAATGAGAGACTGTCAGTTCTCTTTAATAGCAGGTGAATGGCAAAATTGGCAGCTTTTTCTTTTGCAAATCACATAATGTTTTGGAAAGTTACATTCATATTGTATGAAAGATAATAATGGTTTCTGATTTTGAAAAAAGACCCTGATTGCTATTGAGATAAAAAGTAGATTGCAGAAAAATAAAATTTTGCTGTCTTTCACAGGTTACTCTATGCAGGGCCAAATCAATGCAGATATTGACATTACATTTGCTTTTACATCCGATTTATCATAGCTATAAACCTCATTTAAAATATGAAACTCTTTATATTTGCACATAAACCAACAAAACAAACAAACATCAGAAATATAAATCTTAATTTTCAGGCTCCAGTGCTTTTTTGTTATTAAACAAAGAAGAGTTTCTTAAATTTGTTACACAAAAAAGATAGCTATTGTAGAGAGAGGGACAACATATTTGTGGGTCTGAATGCTAGGACCTATTTTGCTTATCAAGGCAATCTGAACCATTGCCTCACTGCCTTATCTCCGGTATCTTCTTGTCTTTCTTCCTTTCTCATCCACCCTTATAGAGCGCATAAGAAAACCTATTATGTAGTATCATATTTGTTTTTCAAGTATGCCGTGGTTGGGTCCTTTGAAAAATCTAGATATTTCTGTTCTGACTTCACTGTTTCTTGCTGACTGCATGCTCTGTACAATGTATCTATAGCCTTCCAAATCAGTTCTCATGAAGTCTCAGCACAAATGCCTGTAAGCCAAATAAATGGCTGTTGGTCACTGCACAACAGTCTATTGTTTTGCTCATGTTATGAAAATCATATTCCCGTTAAGCCCATCAGAGTTTTTGAAATTTCCATCACCAGATTTCTTTGGATTAAAAAAAATTCATTTCCCCATTTTTGTTTTTAGTTTTTAAAATGCAAAAACATTATGTGCTAATATGTGGATATTTTAGGACCTGTTCGCTCCTTATCATGAAGAAAGTTAGTGTTTGATAAACAGGCAAAAGAACTGAAACATCCAGCCATCTTCCCAGAACTGAGAACCGCTAACTAATCTTGACTTATCCTGAACTCCATATTTTTATTTCTTTTTCCTCTATTTCATGGATACTTTAAGTGACTATAACAGACAATCTTTGCTAACTACCAGAAATCAGGACCAGTCTCATTTTCAGACTGGGCTTTCTATTAGCGATAAATAAATATTTTTGTTGCTGTTTTTCTTCCTATTTCATAGACGTCTTACTGTAGAATTAGTAAGATCAGACTATCCATTTATTTCTCTGTCAATTACCATAATTCATATCTTTCAAATGCTACAAAATTCTTAAGTCCTCGAATATTCTTAATTAACTTTATGTGAAAAACATGGAAATTATTTTTGACTAAGCTTGTTACCTACAATCATGATAGGTGGAGAAAGAATGTAATTCAGTGCTTTTCGTAGCAACTTTGGTACCTTTAAGTCAAAGACAAGTCAAAGATTTCCAGGAGTTTATAATTGTATTGATTATAGACAAAGTGCTCTGAGAAATCTATGAAGAATATGGTATTTTAGTCCTGGTGTTTGTTACCTCTGGCTCTAACAGATATTACATCCTCTGTTATATATTTTAGCTTTATCTTCCCTTGGTTGCCGTTGCTTAAGAAAACAGAGATTCTCTTTCCTATGGCTTGCTGAATTGTTTAGTTAGGTAATATTCATTTGCCACTTTGGTAACTGCCTGCATGATAAAAACTTTAAATTCAGACGGAGGTTGGGGTATGTGGTAATTGTTGCATCTTTCACTGAAGTCTGGGGAATTCCCACTGGATAACCGTATAAAATAAATGAATAGAGGAAAACCAAAAGGCAAGATGGATATTTAACAAGCCCATTTGAACTTTATTTCCCAAGTAATGATGTTGCGAATGACAGTCAAAAAAAAAAAACTCCTCTTACTAAGTTTGGTAAACACATATGAGAAAACTTTTATTTTTCCCATAAGGAAATGAGACATTTTGTTTCTAAAATCAAAATTATAATGTTGTAATGAACTATTACACAGGTGTAGTTCCTTATGAAAACAAAATTATAATTATGGGCAAACAGCTGGGTGCATTCTGACTTGGTTCATTGTTTTCCTCTAAGAGATGTTTTCGTGAATAAAAGGAAAATGACAATGATTTCGTTTTTCTTTTAACATCCTGCTGTGGCTTTTAAAAAAAACACTACGATATTGAAACATATATTACAATGAATACTTTGGCTAAAGGAAAATTCATTGAGCTAGAGAATGAGCTTGACTATATTGTTTAATAAAAATAATTAAACAAATACTTATCACCTTTTGAATAATAAATAAAATATTGCCACCCTGTCCAAAACCAAATTATTTTGTCAAACTCAGATGGGAATATGAGGCTATATTTTACCAAATTACTTTTGAAGGAAAAATGAAAAATTTAATTTAATTCTCCATTATGGTTTTGTGACAAAATGGAAATTCTGATTTTTATGAGTAACTTCATAGGTGTTATGGACTGAATTGTATCCCGTCAAAATTTATATGTTGAATCCCTTGTCCCCATGTTATTCTATTCAATATAAGGCCTTTTAGGAGGCAAGTAAGGTTAAATGAGGTCTTAAATGTAGGACATAATCTGATAGGATTGGTGTCTTTGTAAGACCATCAGTCTGTGGGTACATAGAGCCCTCTCTTTCTGCATGCACATGCACCAAAGAGAGGGCATATGAAAACACAGAGAGAAGGCAGCTGTCTGCAAGCCAGACAGAGAGCCCTCACCAGAGTCAGACCATGCTGGCACCCTGATCTTGGACTTCCAGCCTCCAGGATTGTGAAAAAATAAATTTTAATTGTTTAGTCTGCCCAGTCTGTGATATTTTGTTAAGGCAGCCTGAGTTGACTAATACAGTGGGATTAAATGAGGTTTATGGGTTAATTGACATACTTCACCTGTTCAAAATCCATGTTTGTGGATGGACCCATGAAAAATCGCATTATGTTATTTTGCCTAGGGTTTAAAAACATTCTGAGCTGCCAAACAAAAGGAAAACTTCTTTTGATGTTTAATGAATACACCATCACTGCGAAGTATGTCCTTGGGTTTCCTTGCCTTATATGTACTTCTGTTGTGGATGTGGTGAACTAGATTTTTCCTATTTGTGGATATTTCTAATCTGATATGTGGTAGAATCTGGTGGTGGGTGTGGGAACCACAGTTAAATATCGGGTAGGAAGGCCATTCTCATAAGTAGTCCTCTTGCTTTAGAGCAGAGTTTCTCAGATTTGAATGTGAATACAAATCATCTGGGGATCTTGTTAGATCTCCTCTGAAATTGTACATTGTGTCAAACTCTCAGGGGAAGCTGATGTGCCTGTTCTGTGGAGAACACTTTGAAGAGAAAGAATTGAGAGTACCCCAAATATCACAAATAGTGAAACATAAGGCATGTTTCCCCCTTGAAAACCAGAGGAGTTGCTTTTATTTAAGGGCATGTACCTTAAATTACCCAAAACGGAGGTCCCCAAAGTAGAGGTTTAGACAGACCAGCTTCCTCAGATAATGCGCCCTCTATTCTTTTATTTGAGTGATATAGATGTGGGAAGTGCTTAAAACTGCCTAGAAATGCTTGATCATTAAAGAAAGACCTGGAGTCTTTCTCTAAGCCATAAAAATATGATGAACTCATACCTCTTGTACTACCCTGGATGGAGCTGGAGCCCATTCTTCTAAATGAAGTATCATAAGAATGGAAAAATAAGCACCAAATGTACTCACCATTAAATTGGCACTAATTAATCAACACATGTACACATTTGGAAGTAACATTCTTAGGGCATCAGGCAGGTGGGAGGGGCAAGGAGGGGAATTTCACACCTAATGAATATGGCGCACAATGTCTTGGGGATGGGCATGTTTGTAGCTCTGAGTTTGATAGTGTAAAGGCAATATATGTAACTAAGGCATTTTTACCCCCATAATATTCTGAAATTAAAAACAAAAAGGGACAATAACAAGTTCAAGACATTGGTTAAGCTAAATAAATAAATATTTTAAAAAGATAATAACAAGGGCATATTTCTACTTAACATAATACAACTATTCTCTGTGAAACAAAAAATACAGTACCCATTTCCCCAGAAGAGGATACAAAGTCCTTGGGTGATTTTTCACTCTCGTCTTTGATAATCTATAACTTAAAAATTATGATGTAAATTTAACAGTACTTATGTCACATAAAGGAATAAGAGAAGGAAGAAAATAAAGATATTATGCACACACGTACACACACAAACTTATTCATAGCAAAATAAGGAAAAATAACTCATAGTAGTCCTGCCTGGATCGAATTGTTGAGTTTTACATTTACTTTATCCACAGAGCATGGTAATATTTAGAGATGCCCTAAGGGATGCTGAGCACTCTTCCTTACTTCTTTCATGGAACAGCAGTCCAATTCTTCTTGGTAGTCAGGATCAGCCACTCCAGCCAGCACGCTAACTCTCTTCTTTGACTGTTGATTCAGAGCCATGAGCAACCCAAAGTGGTCAGGTAGCAGTTTTAACTTCCAGCCAAATAGAATTACCACCATGTCTCCTGGGAGAAGCATTCTCCCTTTGGAACTAAGACCTATTGGGCAGCAGATCATAAGATTGTGGAAACAAGAAGCAAATATTTTACTAGTGGGTCACTAGAGGTGATAATGAGGGTACCACTCCTATTTTCACTTCTTGATTCCTAGACTCATGAATTCTGAATATTGGAGAAACAGTACCAGTCTTTAGACACTGATTCAGAACATACATTGCCTTCTAGAAAAAAACATTCCCCATCCTGACCAGATATTGCCCCACCTAGTTAGTGCTGTGACTGAGCTTTCAAAAGGTCATCCCACTATTCTATCAAGCAGCTTCTTCAGAAGGGTGGGGAACAGGGTAAGACCAGTGGATTCCATGAGCATGGGACCACTATTGAATTTTATATGCCATGAAATGAGGAACTTGATCAGAAGCAATTTGTGTGGAATACTGTGACACTGGATAAGGCATTCTATAAGCCCATGGACGGTAGCTTTGGCAAAAACATTAGGTACAGGAAAAGCAAATCTGTATCTAAAGAAAGTGTATATTCTAGTAAGAAAAAAATGCTGCTCCTTCAATGGCAGAGGCCATCCAGTGTAATCAACTTGCCACCAGGTAGCTGGCTGATCAACTGGAAAATGTCAGGGACATAAGCTACCACTCCACCTCATTGAGTGGATAGCACAGGAGCATGTGCTATCTTCTGCGGAGAATAATAGGAAATCTAAAATTTATTAAATTAAACCCACAGAATATCTGCCTTTGGTCGCTAGCAATTAAATCATCTTCTAACTGTTTTGGGGTGAATCAGCCAGAGAAAGCTGCTGTCCTGAAGACTGTTTTTTATAAAATTCTTAAAATTGCCAGCACTTAATTTTGCTTCATACAGAAGGTACTTAATGAATACCTAAAATACTTAGATAATACAACAGGCAATTAATGATTTGATCTTGTAGAAATTTACCTTAAAATTCTAAGAAATATATTCAAACCCCCCTACTACTTGATATGTCAGCTTTAAAGCTTATCTACTGAAGAGCTACTTCCTGCTCGTTGTGTGCAATAGTGATAGTGCTTCTCACCCTTTCCTTCTGCTGCTTCTTGACAATTTCTGTTACTTCTTCCTTTGTTCTTCAGAAGGATGTACTCCTTCCATCTATGTCTTATTTCTTATTAAAAACATGTCACAAGCCATGTCAATGTGTTCAAAACAGGCATTTTTCTTATATTACATAACTAATCATCCATGAAATAACATTCTGATTATTTATAAAATAACATTTTACTACTATAAGTCTACAAAAAAAGAATCTGTTTATGGGATTCAACTGATCAAAATATGTGTTAAGTTGTCAATATAACAAATGAATTAAATGCAATAAGTATGATGAATGGAAGAGAAAATGAGTTTGAAAACAATTATACTAGCCAGTAGAGGAATTTCAAGTAAAGGAGTCTTGACCTGAATAAGAAAGTGAGGCTATTTAAAATATTTAGAGTATGCTCTGAAGATTTTTTTCAAATTGCATTTCAAAATATTGGGAAATTTTTCAGGTTTAAAGATAAAAGTTTACATTTTTATCTTAAGAAAAACTAGTCATTTTCTCTTACTTTTAAAAATAAGATGCTGACAAAAACACCTCAGGGTAGATGTGAAAATGTTATTTGGTCTATTGGTAGGATTCTTGCTTTGATTTCAAAAGGCATAAATAAAATCTTGAATGAATCCACCATTCAAATATGTTAGACGGTGGGCTGTAGAGTCAGCTGCCTGCATTTAAATTCTAGCTCTGGTGTTTACCAAAAATATAATTGGTGAAAACTACTTTACCACTCTACACTTGAATTTATTCTTGTGTAAAATTGAAACAATATTTAAATAGGCTAGTTCTGAAGATTAAATATAGTAATAAGTGGAAATGCTTAATATAATCTTGAAAAACAGAAAGCACACAAAAACTTTAGCCACTAATTCAACTTTTTAAATAACAAAATTACTTAAAGAAAGAACAAAAAAACGGGATTCAAATAAGTTAAATGAATGGGCCAGTCTCACATATATGGTTAGTTGCAAACCCAGGAATTGAACCCATTTTTTGTTGTTACTTCAAATTCAGTTCTCTTTTCGCTACATCATGTAAGTAAATTTCTATTAGAACCAATACGATTCTAAGGAAGATGGTATAATGCTAAAAAGACTTGTTAAGTCCCTTTCTTATATATGATTAAAATGTATATTAATATAAAATATTAGGCAGACAAGAAAATGTTCTGAAGTTTGTAAACTAAAAATAAAAGATAGTAATTGGCTCTCAAATGGACTAAATTTAAACTATCATTTTAATCCATGAAGCAAAATTGCAAATGGCAATAATCTAAAGATGTTCAGCCTTAAAACACACACAAACACAAACACACATAGAAAACAACAACAAACAGAAGTATATGTAGAGAGATAATATCTCACCCACAACATGCAGCTCTAATCTGAGAAACAGAGTCCACATGTTTCAGTAACCTGGACATAATATGTTTACCTATCTATTCATCCATACGTTCATGCATTTATTCAACCAACATAAATTGAGTAATACTATATGCCTGTCAATATTCTCCAATGCATCATGCATTGTGCGCATTAGATACCATTAGACTTGTAAAGCCTGCCAAACTTCCAAACCTCTCTTCTGATTTATAGTGTAGATCTTCATAATTAATCTCCAAGCAGATCAGCAAATCAGCCCCACACCTTCTGGATAGCTTAGTTGAAAAGTCCGTTAGTTTCTTCTCAGTGCCAAGTCAATTTTTATTCCCTCTTCTCACCCCATTCAATTGCTAAATTTAGCTACTTATAACCTTGGCTCTCGATCTTGCTATTCATTGCAGAGTCAAGCCCATGGAGATAGTAAATATTCCAAATTTATGATGAATTATCCAAACAATGAATTCCCCTGCCCTATAATGTAGACCCTGCCTATCTTCCCCAATGCTCTAATTAAAGGATTCTGTGTTTTGACTCTGTCTCTCCCTCCACAAACCTCCCTTTTCTAGGTAGAGTTTGGCACTGAGTGCTTATGTGGTGTAACCGAGCTGTTGTATATCCACCATTTGGTTGCCTTACCTCTGCTGTGCAAGGCTCCCCAAGCCTCTATCATGGCTAGAATCTTTTGTCAATGGTATTCATATGTCCTCTCGTCCCATTAACTGATCAGAGATATTGAAAACTAATTTCACACTCATGCCCCTATCCCTGGGCTGTAATTTTTGACCCCTAAAATGGATCCTAAATCCTACTAGATGAACTTAACTTGACTTTTCCTAACACCTAGATTCATAGTCCTGCCATCCTTGGACTGATCCAACCCTTCTGATCCAACCCAACCCACTTCCCATATATGCATGTTTCTTATTCAGTCTTAACAAATCTCCTTCAGTGGTTTTAAAGGGGTGCAGTTTGTATATTTGGAACAATTAACAGAGTTGCCACCGTAAGAGTGATCTTGAGTTAGCACTAATAAAAAAAAAATGTGACTAAGAAACTTCATTAAATCAAACAAATCCAGATGCATTATAAATTCAAATCATGGGCATTAATGTCTCTAATTATTCATGTATCTATCAATCTTCTGAATTCTAACATCACTGTTTGATTTTTCCACACTTTTGAATGTGGTATATATAGCTTTATATAACTGTGTATATGTAAATATATTATAACTCTATATAACTCTATATAACTATAGTTATTTAATATTACATATGTTTATGCGATTCATAGAAAAAGTCACTGACTAGTTTTACACTTATTACTACCACACTTATCTGTGACTTTTTATATGTTGCTAGACATGTGGAAAGTATTTAGTAGTTGTATATTGAATGCACACCAGTACTTTTAACAACCAAGCAATACAAAGAAACTGGAAAAATCAAATACATTCTTAGTTATATCGGATTGACTTTTAAGATTTTATTTTAAATATGAACCAGGCTTTAGAATACTTAAATTATTTCAATTTTTGAGGCAAAATATGTGAAACACTTCAAATTTTAAGGTTGATCCTCCAAATGAACTCAATCAGTAGCAATTCCTTTTTACATTCATAAATATTTTAAATAGCAAAATGCATTAATTATAATCTAACCTTTACCCAAGAGTTAAAACTTATGATCTAATATTTGCTATGAAAGTTCTTCTCTTGAGTTTCTCTGTAACTATTTTGCCCTTTTGGGGAATAATATATGTTATTAAAATATTGATGAGATTAAAACATTCTTTTGAAGTATAAGGTATTTATTTTTTTATTTAGTCTAGAAATATGTTTTGAATATCTATTGTTTCAAAAACTATGCTGTGTTCTGGTGACAAGTGAATTTAAAAAGTTAGAGTATAATCAAAGAAATATATATGTAAATAATCTACAATAAAATTATGCAATATAACAATAAACATATTCTTAATTGTATGAGGATACAGTGGACAATGTGACTACTTTTACTGTATGACTCAAGGACGTTCAGGCAGATGCTGTGAGTTTTGAATAATGAATAGAAGTCTTCTAGAAGTAGAATGATTTTAGAATGGACTTTAAGGCAGAGTAAAGAGCACATGCAGAAGCATGGAAACGTGAAAAGGCATGACATTTGGGGGGAATGGTGACAACTCTTTCATGTCACTGAATATTTAACAGGTAGGAAATGTGACTGAATAATTAGGTTAGATTCAAATTGTGAAGAAACTTGTATGTTGAAACGGTGAGTTCACCCATCACATTCTTATCCATAGAGAACCAACTGCGGTTAAAACAGGGATTGTGGTTCTTAGATTAATTTTATTTGTGTAGTGTGTGTGTGTGTGTGTGTGTGCACGCATGTGCTTGAATTTGCATCTATAAAACAGACTTTCACTGAATGTTTGAGCAAAATAATTATAGCAGAGTGAATTTAGTGGAAAATGTCCTTGTCTTTTCTCATTACCATGTTGTGGAAAGACAGATGAGAGTATTGTTCTCAGCCCTGGGAATAGGGCAGTCTCTTGCCTAATCCATTCAGAATTATCCTATTGCTCACACCTGGGTAATTGGTTCATGTAACTGATGGTTTAAAAATTGCCCATCAAATTTCCTTGATTAAAATGATGAATTCATTCTGATCAGCTGAAGGAAAGGAGCAACAAACACCACGTGTACTCACCATGAAATTGGCACTAATTGATCAACACTTATGTGCACATATGGAAATAACATTCATCGGAAATCAAGCAGGTGGGAGGGCGGAGGAGGGGATGGGTAATTCACATCTAATGGGTACGATAACTTTGACTCAAACTGTACAAAAGCAATTTACGTAACCAAAATGTTTGTACCCTCATAATATTCTGAAATTTATAAAAAGAAAAATAAATAAAATAAAAACTAAAAAAAAATAAAAAAATAAAATGATGAATTAATGAATTGCCTCATGATTCAATTAATGCCAGTAAGCTTGAGATGTATATTACTGTGGACTTCTCAGAAGGAAAGGTCTTTGCTCTTCTGAGCAATCTATCAGAAGATAGATCTCTTCTTTTTGCACTATTTAGTGTTCAGGTATAAAACTGAGAATTTCGAGAGCTATTTTTTTTTTCATGAAGAGAGAAGGCAGACTTAGAATGATGCTGACACCACAAAAATTAGAGTGAAGAAACAGAGGGAAATAGAATTCTGATGACATAATGGGGTCACTAAATTAAATCAACTTAAAAATTGGGGTTTTCTATTACATGCCACAAAAAGAACCCCAAAGACTGGAGCATGCGTGAAAAAGAAAAAAGAAACCCTAAATCTAATATACCATATCATTGTTACAAAAATTTCTAGAAATGTCTTTGAAAATGTCTCATTGGCCATTTCTGACTTATCCCTGCTTTGTTTTCATTTTTAATTAAAAATAAAACAGTAGTAAAATAATCTGGATAAGTACATGTTAATAGTAGGTAGAGAAGTTTCAAGAATAAATAGTATATGAATTCCAGTCTTCCTCTGCAAACAGATTCAGGTTTCATCTTTCCAGAAAAATGATCAAGGAGATTTTTAAGAATATAATACTAAGATTTAGAATAAGCTCACAATTTTAGTAAAAACGGCCCCCATTGACAGATACATAAATTGTTGCCAATGTTTTGTTCTTATAAGTTACGTTGAAATGAATGTACCAGAAATTGGTATAGTATTTCAAGTATAAACCCGCAGATAAACACAACACTATGTAAAATGATCTAGCAGTTTGCCTCAGTTAATTAAATTATTCCAGACTATAGTCCACTGTATAAAATGATATATTTTATCTAGGTTTCTTATTCATCCTAGAGCTTCAAATTAAGACTGATAATAAAGTAAAAAGAAAAAGAAAACAAAAGAGAATGATGGCTCAAATAGTTTCCCCTTACGAAAATAACATTTGTTGGATTTATTGACAAAGAAAAACAAATTTACTAAATATCTTGTATTTTTATGATGTTCCTTTAAGAATATTGCCAAAAATCTAGGTCGATGCTGTTGTCCTTTTTCAAAACAGCTGATCTCCAGGTATCAACTACATTATTATCATTACTGATACTTTCATTAGAGGCACAAATCACAATAAGCAATCACGCAGTCTCCTGTAAAGATACTGATATCCTTAGTCAAATTTGTAAACTTTGAAAATGTAAGATGAAAGAGTTCCAGAAAGTAGTTTAATAGATTCCTTTGTGCAATTTCAAATCCTATGATTTTATTATAATTTTGATATTCAAATGTAATTTGATCATGAATTGAATCTAGTAGATTTAGGCAAAAGAGGCATTTGGGTAGATGTTATCTTTGAAAATAAGAAATTGATTTTCCTTTTTGTATCCATTCATAATCCACATGTGAACTTGGCAGTCCTAGATGAAAACAAGCAAATGATCCATTTCCAAGTACTGAAGAACATTTAATAGCAAATAAACACAACTCAAAAATGATTTTAAACACTTTATGTTGATTAAATAGAATTGAAGTAAAGAGAATCTGTGGACTGTAACTATCATACTTCAGAAACACACTTTGATAGGATCTCATTAAAAATAGAAGGATTCTATATTTAGGTACCAGTATTATGCAAAGAATTGATAGTAAATAATGAAAGGAAAGCCTTAAATACCAATAACAGGCCATCTAAGGAGGCTCAGAAGAGTTTAATTGCCTAAAAATATTTTCTACCATTTTGCTACAATTAGTATTAATATTTAAAGTACTTTCATTGTGCTATATATATGGTAGGGGTGTTTTCAAGAGGGATATAGCAAAATTAAAGCTTGGCTCCTTGGGATCTATGTCTAATTAAGAAAAGGTTAGCAGTGTTTGGCATAGTCTAATTTGTTATTCTCAATAAAATCTGGGAAGAATAATTCAGGAATATCTTAACAAAATGAGGCACACTGGAACTCTATGGTGAAAAATTTGAAAGCTATCACTGCACTGGTTTAAGTCTGGCTAGCCTGGTCTCTGTTACTGATAACCAAGGCCACCTACATTGTTGGCAGAAACCAGTGCAAAATGAAAACACGGGTTCCTTGTTCAAAAACCAGAAAAAGTGTTTCATTAAAAGTTCTAAATTATAATGCATTTTTCTTTCTTCCATAGGCTATTAACTTGTCTTAATGTATGTCTGTGTTTTCTTATTTGCTGTTCAATGTCATTCTAAGAAATGACAAGATAGAAATTTAAATTGTTAATAAATATTATTATTTATGTTTTTTGTATAATATCACTTTTAAATGTAAATGTAAGGGCATTGAACTCACATGGATATCAACCAAAATTATTACATTTCATATAAATTTTATTCTTTCCGGGATACCAAAAACTCCTCACAAAACTGACTCAGTTGTTATTTTACTTCTTGATGCCCACATAGTCTACCAACCCTCCCTACTTACAGTAAGGAAGGACTAAAGAGAAAAGGAAATACGGGTTGCCCTGCCCTTCCATTTTCTTTAGTCATCATTCCCTCCATAAATTGTTGGCTAATAATTTTACTTTTGAACATAAAATTGTTCTTCCTCTCCCTTTTTACCTCTTTTTTTCATTTCTGGAATTCTTATTAGGTATATTATGTGTCTTCTCAGTCTAAAATTCATGTATTTTACCTTCTGTTTCACATTTTATGTCTTTTTACAGTTCTGTGTAGAATTCTGGGTAATTGTCTAAAATCTATAACTTCTCCTCAGCTGTGTTTATTCTTTCCTCTATGTTCAATTATTAATGTTGATGATTTTTTCCATCATCACATAAATTTAATTTAGTTCTTTAGTAATCTATTTGTTCTTTTTTAAAAAAATTAATAGTTATAGTGAGGACAAAGCTTTAGGAAAAACAAAAACAAACAAACGAAACTACTACACTAACAACTTTAAAGTAACTTAAACACATTTGGGTGTGCTGGCCTAACCTACACACAACTCTCCAAATTATCTCTCTCCCAGGCACTGAAGTCTCTCTCTGCTCACAGAGCTACTGTAAATAGCTATATGAAACTTGACCCAGACCTATTCTTTGAAAGAAGTACCTCAAGGTTCTGAGAGTGTTGAAGAGATTTGGAGACTAGGAGATTCACAAGAATTGCTGTAGTAATCAGAATCTCTGGATCTGCATTTGACATCTATATTCAAACAGGTGATTTAGAAGACCTGCTCCATCAGCACGATTCTGTAACTGCAAATGAATTGTTATTGCATAACTACAGTTCTGTTAGAACTAATCTATTCCACACCCTCATTCTTTCAGGTGGTCAGCAGGTCCAACCTCATGTGTATTAATAAGTACCAGAGCAATCTGATCAGAAAGACCCCACACTTGGTTTAATGCTATGCTGTTACTGTCTTGAACCTGTAAATGATTTTATCCTAGAACATGTGTTTTCTTCAAGGAAGCCCAGCAAGCAGTTAATGTGAGCAGAGGAGGTATGTGTAATGTGCATGCCCACCACTTCTTGCCATCCAATTCCATTGGAGGACAGTTTTGTATGTATAAAATAATTTTTAAAAGATGATTGAACTGGTCAAGCACAGTGGCTCACACCTGTAATCTTAGTACTCCGTGAGGCCAAGGTGGGAGGATCACTTGAGCCTAGGAGTTCCAGACCAACCTGGGCAATAGTGAGACCCCATTTGTACAAAAGACAGAAAAATTAGCCAGGCATGGTGGTGTGTGCCTATAGTCCCAGCTACCCTGGAGGCTGAGGCAGGAGGATCACTTGATCCCAGGAATTGGAAGCTGCTACTGCACTTTTGCTCCGGTGTCAGACGGAGACTTTGTCTCAACAAAAAAAAAAAAAATTGAACAAAATGACAAAATAATTTTTACATTATCCCAAAATTGCCTGACAACAAGCAAATTGGAAATGTGAAAACTCTTATGCTTTTTGAAAAAAAAGGAAAAGGCGATTTGATGTGGTAAAGCATTGCTTGCATTTATTTTCATACTTAACAACACTTCCCCTAGCACGAAGAGAAGCACTAAGGACAGAAGTCAAGTGACAAAATTCTGAAATTTTTCACTTTAAAGAAAATGTTAATATGCTGAATCAGACATTGGCAATACCAAGGAAAGACCTTATGAAGTAAGGTGCCTCCATGCTGTACAATGAGTTGGGATTTCCGGACTTGTGACCTGCTGAGGCATCCTATTAAGTGGGGAGTAAGTGAAACCTGATGAGATGGAAATTTCCTCTGTTTTTGTGGATTGCTTTAGTATCAGAAATTTAATTGACTGGGGAAAGAGAGAATTGAAAGGAGAAAGAGAAGAACTGAGAAATTCTTTCAGTTTAAATGTTTATGCACTATACAAATTTCAGTGTCAAAAGATCCTATATACTTTGTCTACAAAATTCTAAGAAATGATAATATGAAGCAAAAATATTAATTCCACTTAAGTATCATTTGAGCATAAAAATCACTAGCATAACTTACCCTTTCTTAAAAAACACACAAACCATCTTCATGATAAAATATAGGAAACTGAGAGAGGAATTACAATAAATTTAAAAAGAAAAAAGATCCAGGATAAAAAAATTATTATAAAATTAATCTAACTGAGCATAGATGCCATACAATTGTAGCAATAAAATTTAATAAGTTAAGAAATTATGGTTAGAGATAAAAATTAAAATATTTTAAACCCTGAACCAGCAAATTTACAGCATCAAAATTTGAGAAGTATAAGAATTCTAGGAATTATGTGATTCATTTAAAAAAGAGTCCATTTTGTTTAATATGGGCAATTAAAAAATAACTATTTAAAAAGCTTAATGATTTTCAGAATATTTTTTCTTAATTTTAAATGTTAATTTTCAGCAACATCCCTCTCATAGTGAAGAAATAGTAATCAGAATTTTACTAGTTTCTCAATTTCTATTCTTTTTTTAAATCAAGTAAGAATTTAGTGCCCATTTAAATAAAATTATTCACTTAGAGAAAATTCTAAAAACTCTGCAAAAATCTGTTGGAACTGATAAATGAATTTATTAATGCTGGAGGACCAACATACAAAATGAACATACAAAAATCATTAGTACTTTAATGCCGTCTCAACAAACTATCCCCCCCAAAATCAAGAAAATAATCTCACTTACAATAGTTTAATTAATTAATTAATTAAAATAGGAATAAATTGAACCAAGAAAATAAAAGATCTACACACTGAAAGCTACAAAACATTGTTGAAAGAAACTGAAGACAAATTCAAATGGAAGGATGTACCATGATCATGGATTGGAAGAACTAACATTGTTAAAATGCCCATAATACTCAAAAGTGATCTACAGATTCAGTGTAATCTCTATCAAAATTATAATGACATTTTTCATAGAAATAGAACAAACAATTCTAAAATTTGTATGGAATCTCAAAGATCCTAAATAGCCAAAGCAATCTTGAGCAGAAAGAACAAAGCCAAAGCCATCACATTCCCTGATTTCAAAATATGCTACAGTAATAAGATGATACTGGCACAAAGACAGATACATAGACCAGTGAAACAGAATAGAGTGCTCATAGAAAAATCCACACATTTTGGGTCAGTTGATTTTCAACAAAGATGTCAAAAACACACACACAATAGGGAAATAATACTCTTTTCAATAAATGGTGCTGGAAAAATTAGATATCCTCATATGGAAGAAAGAAATTAGACTCTTAATTCACATCTTATGCAAAAATCACCTGCATGGCAAAGGCAACAATCACCAGAGTAAAAAGACAATTTATGGAATGGGAGAAAATATTTGTAAGCCATTAAGGGGTTAATATTTGTCTTTGTCCAATTTGTGCTGCTGTAACAGAGCACCACAGACTGGGTAATTTATAAACAGTAGAAGCTTTTTTGACTCACAGTTCTGAGGCTAGAAAGCCAAAATCAAGAGGCTGCCTCTGCTGAGGGTCTTTTTTGCTGCTTCATAACGTGACAGAAGGTGTCACATTGCAAGAGAGCACACATCAGAGAAAGACAGAGACAGACGGACAGAGAGAGGAGGAGAAGGAGTCAAATTCATTCTTACGTCAGGAACTCACTCCTGCAGTAACTAATATATAATATATATAATAAAATTGTATATATAGTTATTATATAGCAATATACAATAACTAATAATTAATGGAATTAATCCATCCAGGAGAGCAGAGCCCTCATGACCTAATCACCTCTTAAAGGTCCCACCTCTGAACTCTTTTGCATTTTAGATTAAGTTAAACTTTGGGGGACACATTCAAGCTATAGCAATATTCAAAATAGGTAAGGGAAACAATTCTATAAGAACAACAACAACACAACAACAAATAACCTTACTTAAAAATTAGCAAAAGACCTGAATAGACATTCCTCACAAAAGACACACAGATGGTTAACAAGCATGTGAAAAGATACTCAACATCACTAATCAGGAGGGAAATGCAAATTAAAACTAAAATGAGATACCATCTCACACCTGTCAGAATGGCAACTCTTAAAAAGATGAAAGATAGCAAAGCTGCCAAGGATGTGGAGAAAAGGGCACACTTGCACCCATTGGTAAGAATATAAATTGGTACAGCCATTATGGAAAACACTATGGAGGTTCCTAAAAACATTAAAATTAGAATTACTATATGATCCAGCAATCCCACTACTGGGTATACAGCCAAAGAAAATGAAATTAGTATGTCAAATAGATATCTGCACCCCTATGTTTACTGCAGCAGTATTCACAATAGCCAAGATATTGAATCAACCTCAGCGTCCGTCAATGGATGAATGGATAAAGCAAATGTGATACACTATTCAGCCTTTAAAAAGAAAGAAATCTTGTTACTTTCAACAACATGAATCAACCTGAAAGATATTAGGTTAAGCAAAATGAGCCAGTCACCGAAAGACAAATTCCACACAATGCCATTTATATGTGGAATCTAAATTGACGGACCCAGAGAGTAGAACGGTGGCTACAAGGAGCTGGGGGTGGAGGTGGGCATTGGGGACGTGTTGATAAAAAATACAAAATTTTAGCTATATAGAGGGAATAAGTTCAAGAGATCAATTGTACATCATGATGAGTATAATTAATAACAATTTAGTCTATATTTAACAACTGCTAAAGGAGTAGATTGTAAGTTTTCTTACCACAAAAATAAATAAGTACTTGAGGTGATGAATATACCAATTAGTTCGACTTAGCCATTCCACAATGTATACATATTCCAAAACATCATATTGTACACAATAGAGATATAGAATTTTTATTTGTCAATTAAAGAATAAATTATTAAAATAAAGATAACTATTCATCTCTCAATTTAGCTATTATCCATCCTTTTTATCCTCTTGAAAGCATTACGTGGTATCTGAAGTGATGTTCAATGAAGTGTTTATATGCACAGTAGTGCATGAGCTGATTAGACCAGCTAATTACATGAGTTAATTGCTAACTTTTCTGAAACTTTGTAAGCTGGTTGTTAAACTATTATGAGCTAGAAATGGGATAGGATAGAAATATTTATACCACAGAAATTGGCAAATACTATCAATTTGAGTTTTTGTTTTGTATTTATAGAGAGCCTATTTATTTCCTAAGATACCGCTTGACAGGAAATACAGTTATTTATTAATTATTTCTTTGAACTCATTTTCTCTGATTGCCTATTATGCTGATAAAAGAAAAGCCATTATATTTTAAAAGAACAAATACAAACCATATTTCCAATTTTTTGTGAAATCCTTGTTTTTTTTGATCCCTCAAAACAAGATCCTTTCCTCACATAAATGATAGCATTTTCATAGTTTGGAAAGAGAATTCCATACTGTTTATTTAAAGTATTTCATGTACTACAATTTCCAGACTTCATGAAGAAAAAGAAGAGGGCACTTCTAGAAAATCCAGGTAAAAAACACTTTTCAATAAATTCCTCCTATGTCAGATACACATGAAAGAAAGAGACAAAACTTTCAAAAGACTAGAGAAAACTTGAGTGTCGGTGGTGAAGAGAAATTTGCTTTAAATATTGAGATGTCTAATTTTATGAGGTGGTAACAAGGATATGTATTTTGTACATTCTTCTGTCTCAACCAAACCAATTTTCGGTGTTTCAACTTGTCCTTAATAACCACAGAAAAATTCTCTGGCATTGATGATCTTTCCCTGTTTTCCTATTTTTCAATTCTAATTCCTCTCTGGCATTCTAAATGGAGCTATTGGTTTATAACATCTGTGAAATGTGAACATATAAAGTTATGTGCATTGAGCTAGCTAAAGCCGTTTGTTCTTCATTTGTTATCAGTTCTTTATAAATTGTTCTATTTACCAAATAGAACTGCTTTCTTTGTTCTAATCAATACATATTTTCTCTAAAGGCCTTTCAAGATATTGAATGCAGTGTTCTTAAATTTAATACCACATTAATTCAATAATACATTAGGCTTTGGTGACAAAAGAAATAGAATTCGGGATTGATTGATTTGTACCCTGACTAAATTCACAAAGTTTCTTGGACAGTTTGCTAGAACTTCACATATTACTACCTTCTAGATTTTATCTGACGAACCTGAATTTGTGGGTAGCATTGACAAGAGTTTGCAGGGAAAACATTAAGAACGTACTACAATAGTACTGCACAAAGAACTTATCAAACCTTCGAATGAAATTCATTTTGTAATCACAGTCTGTGAACTGTCCCAGTACTTCCCTTGATACCCAGCCTCCCTCCCAAAGGAAATGCCACACAGCTAAGACTGAGCTTGTGCTCTCTCTAGTCCATAGGAAGCTATTCTGGGAAGGAAGTGATTGATTCTGAATGATGACTTGTTGAACCTCTAG
This sequence comes from Lepilemur ruficaudatus, assembly GCA_963574885.1. Taxonomy (NCBI): domain Eukaryota; kingdom Metazoa; phylum Chordata; class Mammalia; order Primates; family Lepilemuridae; genus Lepilemur; species Lepilemur ruficaudatus. The sequence continues at coordinate 50,912 of CAUYRT010083036.1, forward strand.
GTATTGGTAACCATGATAAATTTACTAAAGTTTGTAGATTTCACTTTACAGATTTATTTGTGGTCTTTGTTCTTCTTCACTGAAAAGACAGTCTGTCTCATGAAGTCAGCCCTCTCCATGGTTTAATACTTGTCCTGATTGTAACTGTCCTCACTGATGAAGCTTAAAGCATGCTCTACCTACTATGTTCCATCTCCATCTATTCTTTTGCCTGCAGTGACATCCCAATCTCTTCCCTGCTGATAGTACTTGAAATCCTGTTTTTCTTTTTCCCCTTTTAAGACCATTATTTTTCTGTTAAATTGCCTTAACTGACTCTGACAGCCTTAAGATATTTTACATACTTAGCATAAAACTGAAGACTATGAAAACGAGAGAAAAATAAATAAAACCTGGAGATCAATCTTATTAATGAATGCTGCACACATCCTTTGCTCAAAAATGGTTGCTGTTCCCTGTATTTACATATGGAATATGTAATTCTAGGTCCTTATCAGATCTTGTCATATCTATTGATGCTGCCATTGTTTTAAGAATTTAAATCAGTTCTTAAACCAGTCCTTAATTGGTTCAAACCAGTCGTTGTAAGATATGGAAAATCTATAAGCTGAACCAAGTGGACACTTATCAGTATATAAAAAGCATCTCATGATCAGGGACAATTTAATTTGTATTATTTGTCCTAATATTGATTTTATTGACCTACCGTTTGTCGTAGAGAGCTAAAAGTGGTCTAAAATAAGAAGGAGATTTTAATAGTGGCAATTAACCTAACAAAAATAATCTAATATTGGTCTCTTCACAACAGGATCAAATTAATTTCACAGGCTTTTTCCTATCATGACCTGACATAGAGTGTCTACCTTGACATCATCTGCAGAACGCATCTCATAAGTGTACTTGAACTTGTCCATCAGAGACAGCAATCATGCAGTGACCACTGTACCCTCCTCCTCCCTTGCTCCTCTGGCTTTTGTTGCTCTTGGCCTGTGGAAATTTTTGGATACATTTCACTGCTGCCATGGCTATGAATACCCACATCAAATGACAGAGCTGCTCTCTCAAAGTTTGAACAATGCAGTGATCAGAGACAGCCTCAAAAACATGTACAGATTATTTGTCTCTATCCCACTGTGTTTCATTTTGTCACTTGGGAAGCTGAGCAGTGCCACTGTGTACCTGGCCTTCACAGAGTCATTCACAAATAAAGACCCTTCAGATTCTGCCTGAATTCCTCTCACTGTAGGACGCAGATACCACCCATAATGGCAGGCTAGGCAGAGAAAATCCTATACTTTTCTTTCCCCTCCCTGTGTGTTCTCCTTCTCTCACCGATAATCTTCTCCAATCTCCTCTTCTCTATCAAACCAACTCATAAGACATGAATGTCTGATGTCTCTTGCACACTGCTCAGTAGTAACCTCCCGGATAGTCTCTTTAGTCTGTTTGGACCACTTTCTGCATCTATGTTGCAGTTCAGTACATCAGAACCACTACAATAAGTGTGCATCATTCTATTGCAATCCTTTCTTTTTCTACTCCAGATTTTTATCAGACTCGCCATTCCTGTTGTTATCAGATATTTTGGGGTCAAGTGAGGAGCAATTGGTCATTCTCCCAAACGTGGTTTCCCCTCTGCCTCACTATAGACCCATACTCCTCTACCCAAGCCTGCAGCTCCACCAGCACCCACCCAATTCACCTCACTTACTCTTAATAGACATCAAGATGATCTCAGTGGGCACATACCATGTGGTGTGTCTAGGTGTCTATAAGCATTTGGAGCTATAACACTCTCAAAATGGTGCATGAGATCACAGGCAAAACTGTGCAGGAAAAGGAGACTAATCTTAAAAATTAGAAACAAGCCCACTATATTCATAATCAATATTCTCAGGGGTAATCAATATTCTCAAGTAATTTTCAAGTACTTGAAGGCTGGTCTTGTAATAAGAACAGCTTGAGGTTGTGTCCCAGCCCCACGGATTGCCCTGTCTCAGCAGGAAATGATTGTAGTATGCTCTGCAGCTTTTAGAACATAAACATTTTAACTGCTTGGAAACACCAATTCCAGTCTTTTTACTGACAGAAAACAGGGATGCAAATCAATGGTATAGTGAGGACTGTTTTTCTACACTTACAGGAAAAAAAAAAATCTGTGAAATGGAGATATTTTCTAAATATGATTTTCTGTTTATCTGGAGGAAAAAATACTAATTTCTGTGAAGGCATATTTCACATTTGGTCTCAAAAGGTTTATAAATGAAAATCAATCATATGTGAGAAATTGAATTTTTTCATACAGTTACTGGGTGAAAATCATACTTTATGAAAGTTAATGGAGGTCTGTCTCTAGATAATGAGAATACAGTTGCCAAGAAAAACTGAAATATTCCCTATAGATCTCCCCCCCCCGATCCTATATCATGTAATTATTTTTGGAAAACATTCAAAGTAATGATGATTTTAATGCCCTAAAATGAATATAGGGCAGGGCAACAGTTCCAATTAAGGTTGGAAAATTAATACAAATGTAATGAATCTGAAGAATCCGATGGCCCTGCCAGCTCAGTATTATATTTTGAGAAGCAAGTACTGAAAATTTTTCTTTCAAATATCAGCAATTATCTGCAGCTCCTATATATAGTTGCCTTTCAGATTTTTTTTTTTTTCTATTTTTGGTCTGCTTGTCCTAGAACTTTCTGTATAGTCCTAATATGGGATACTCTGCTCTTGAACTTCTCTGTCTTACTATCTTCCTTGAAACAATAATATATGCTTTCACAATTATCTTTCTGACCACCTTTGTGTGTCTTTTAACTAGCTCCTATTCTTTCTCTCACGTCTTAGATGTGGAGCTGCCCAAAGGTTCAGTCCTCAATTCTCTACCATCTTTGATTCATGGTTATTATTTACTTTCAAAACATCATAAATTCTGTGTGTTTGGATTCCAAACCTTCCTCTTCAATCATTCAATTTACTTGAATTTCTCTTGGATGTCATCATATCTTTGGGGTTTATTACTCGTTAAATGTTTCTTTCTAAAGAAACTTTCCCTTACCCTCCCAGTTGTAAAACAAGAGCAGTTTGTATGCTGCAGTATATGGCATATTCACAACACATTGCAATCCTTTGATTGCAAAGCCTTGAATGTGAAGAAGTTGCATAAGCATGTCATCTAGGACCTGCTAACTGGCCACTCATGTGTGTATACAAAAGGATAAACATACCTTAAAGGTGTCACCACATTCCAACATCAAACATTTAGTATATGTCCAGAAAATCTGAATTGGTACAATGTGAGGTGGGCAGCCCCCATAGTGTGATTTAGGCTTGCAAAACTGATAAAGGAGAGAAATGCAAAGACCAAAAATTAGTTTACAATAGCTAAGTATAGCTACCAAAAAGTAAAATATTTATCTTCATTGATCAGACCATTCTTTTTGATGCAGATAAATGGAGTTTGGAAGTCAAATTATAATCAAAAGTCCATTCCAGTATATATGGATTTCTACATTAAAATACATGTGAAAGCTCCAACCAATTAAGAACCTCACCAATGTTTGGGTCTTTGGTTTAACTTGATTTTATGTTCCCACCTGAGTAGCACATTTTCAGTATATTTGTTAATGTCTTAAATAAGATTAATGCCAAATATTATCCTGGGAAACATCTACCTTTAAAAAGAGCTTCGAATATGGAAGATCTGCTCTTTCTAATGAATATTTTATAAGTTAACACTTGTAGTTAAACTTGGATCTTATTTTTTTTTTTAATTTTGAAATGCAGCCAGAGGAGGGAAGGGATAAGAGGGAAACTGTGGATTCCATACACCTTCCCTGTGGATATTTTGCCTTATACCAGATAGTTCAGGATCAAGTATCACAATACCGTGGTAAAAACATGGCAGACAGTCCACAAATTTAAGTGGAAAATACTAATAAAGAGAGTGAATAATTGAATGAATTACTTCCTTCTTTCTGTTAATCATGAAACTCCAGGGAATTGTAGTTGTGAAAATTGCTGAAAAACATTCTAATGATGTATATCATGGTTATATTTCTGCCATTTTATAGGGCTAATAATGTTCCCGTTATGTACTTGAAAATTGGAAATTATTTCTTATTGTTTTTATGCTCACATAGGGAAAGAAATAAAATGGAGATACGTTAACCTAGAGATAAGCTTTCTTGTAAAGGTGTTTTTCTTGGGGTGGACGGAGGGTGAACAATAAAATATAGGAGAAATATTTCAAATGCTTTATTTTTCACTTCAGAATTTAAAGGAATAAAACTGCCTCAACCAGTGGGAAGTCCTATATTTTTTGTCCACCTTTTGCATTCTATTCTTAAGCTTAATTTAAGAGGGAGTAGAAAGGAAAGAATGGAGTAAAAGATGTTATTTTATATTGATCTATCCTAATCCCAATATTTAAGTATAGAAAGCTTCTCCTTGCATCTGTTACCACTGTGTTTAATATGTAAATATTCCAAGTAAAATATGTCCCTACTCCACTTATAATTCAACAAATAAATCATTGAATATTTATGGATGCATAATATATATCTGATCCTGACCTTGGCAGTGAAGAGATATGATTTTTACAAAGAAATAAAACAGGCTCAAAAAGTACTCAATAATGAGAATAGAAGTTAACATGCATTCAACCTTCATAGAACTCCTAAATACTGGAATAAACAGTGTTTTCTCAGCTCCCACACAATGCATAATCACCACGAATTGTAGCTTTGCCTTCTGGAGTCATAATACAGTAAGCAGAACATGGTTATGGATTTGGTTTTTCCCAAGAACCTCAAAACAATACAACCAGAGAAGAAATATCTGAGTATTCATCCTGAGGAATTTAAAAGAGAATTCATTTCAAATCTAAAAAATGTTCAGTGCATGGACACAGTCTAATATTAGTAATCAGGATTTTTTGAAAAAGAGATGGAGAAAAATGCCAGAAGGAAGTTTTTTAGCACAAATTTCTCAAATAGACTTAGGTACCAGATGTGGGTTGCATTGCAGACAAGCATATTAATTAAAGTATATGCATTAGCTGGGGACATGCTGATAGAATTTCCAAGTGAAAGAATCTCAGTGGAGTTCAGATACACTGCCAAAATCTTAGCAACTTGTTATTGATGAGACTAGTTTGCTTAGGTCTTGCTTCCACAGAACAGACATTCAGACATTAGCACAACTGAATGTTTCGTTCTGATCACTTGTTGGCCCAGCAACTATTTAGTTTTATCTCTGAGATATCATTAAACCTACATCAATCTACCTAGCATATGTATTAGCATAGCTGTCATTCATTCGTAAGTCAGTCATGGAAGGTTAAATACACTTCCATTTAGTCTCCCACACTCTTCTTCTTCTTCCCATCAATCTCTACCAATATCACAGTACAAGCTACAATTTCTATATGTCCACAAGAGATTTGGCCCTTTTCATTATTTTGCATAATTTATTCTTCAAAAACCCGTTCTCATGCAGTCAATTCTTTAATGTTCTATACCAGTTATTAGCAACATGTGGTCCCTGGACCAGAAACACTAGTATTATCTCTCAACTTATTAAAAATGCAAATTATCAGGTCCCATTCTAGACCTACCGAGCAGAAAATCTGGAGGTAGGGGCCAGCCATCTCTGTTTAAATAAGTGCTTTAGGTGAGCTGAGTGTATGCAAACTTTAAGAACTACTGCTCTATACCATGCTACGTGAGGTAGACAAGCCATTAGCAATGCATAAATAGCAATATATGCTATATTAATACTATTGTTACACATACGTGATCATATATTGGTAACTTTCAGATATTAGCAAATCCAAAACACCTAAACCTGCAGAGAGATTAAAAAGTCCAACATTTGAGGAAATTCAAGTAATCTCAAGGCAATAAAAAGCTGTAGTTAAGTTCAGACATCACAATTCTTATTCTGGCTAGGATATATGATGTATGATAAAATTAATCTAATAGAAACTAGATTTCATCTTTTTAGAATGTTGGGAATCTATACAGAGCAAACTTTAAGAAAACCTGACATAACATGCATTTAAAGGGTAACGGTGTCAGCTTTGAAATTAAGAGTTCCAACATTCAAAACTTGCCTAAGATAAGATAAGTTGAGGGGATTACAAGATTGTTGTAGGAATGGCACGTAATAACTTGTGGAAGTTCTTAACAGAGATCCTGGAAGATAATTAAGCATTCCATATATACTGACAGAACCTAAATGGTGAGTCTTTTCCTTCCTTTGCTGGCATAAACCTAGGCTAATTGTTGAGATCTCATCGTCCAATTCTCTATTTCAATCTGTATGAAACCCACAGCCATTTTACTGAAGGAGTAAAACAAACATCTCTTGAGTATTTAGAATTAGATTCTCAAGAGACAGATACAAGCGTACAGGAGCCCTTGAGCATTTTGCAATTGGACCTGTAATTAAGATAAAATGCACCAAGCACATTCTGCTTTGGCAGTACTCTTGTGGCAAAACATCTGAAGAAACTCAAAGATTGTCATTGTCCTTACTTTCTTGGACATTGACACTGCATTTCTCATACTGAATGAACTTAACTGCCTGTTGTAGATAAAAGTATTAATATAAAAAGGAATTCCTATTTACTTGAACAACCATAAGTGGGATTCCTGGAAGTAGAAGGTGATGGAAGGCCTGAAGTTTGAAAGGATATCATTTCTGCTTTCTCTTATGTGTGTTTTCTAAACAGAACAGTGAAATAGAATGCTAAAATATAATGAATTATTTTTAGATTGGCTGGGTAAAATAGACACTATTATCTCTTTATAAAAATCAAAGTGATTTTAACCCATTACAATTGTTTTTGTAATACTTTGTAATATTTTGTATTACTTTGTAATATTTTGTGAATACTTTTCTGAATAATATCTTCTTAGTTATGTATCTGTGTATGTGTATGTTAAAAGTGACATTGAGACATTTTTATGGTAAACTTACCAAACTGAGAAGACAGAGGGATCCTCACAGAGATATGAAGTACTACTACAGGGGCATAATAATTTTGTTTGAGCTTAAGGAAGGAGAATGATAGAGAAATAATCTAATATAATAAAATTGTACTTGTGTAGTACTTAAATAGATTATAAAGAATTCAATGGTCTTGATCAGAAATCTTGAAGAAGTCATAACTAGAATGTATAAATAGGTTGAAAAGAAGTAAAATACTGAAAATTAAGAAGGTAGGCAGGCAGATGGCACACCTAAAAATAAGAGACAGAGCTCAAATCACTGGCCTGTATATAAAGATTCCAGTCCAAGGGAGGTCAATATGAGTTAAGTTGTTTTGTAGAGAAGAAAACTAAGGTTAAAGGAAGTGGCATATACAGAGTAGGGGAGAATTAAATACTATATGTCACAACATTTTCCTTTACACTATGTTACTACTCATACATTATAGCTGAATTTTCTGCATCTATAGCTTATCCTCACCTTTTCCTTCTCAAAGCAACATTATTTTATTATTTTGGAAATATTAAAGCAATTTTACAATTTTTATTGAAATATATTACACAAAATCTATTATCTACCTCTAAGAGAATTCTAAGAAAGAATTTGTTGATGTACCTCACTATTTCAGTGTTATCATACTATTAATAGTATTAATTCTATTCATTAATTCCAACACTCTTTTGTTACATTTTACCAGAGTTTGTCACTATTGGCCATAAAATTAAGATTAAAATTACAACATAAGATATCGCTATTATGAAGGAAATTCCAAAGCAACTGGAGGGATTATTTAACAATAAAAGAAGACAAAGTGGGACACTTTAGTAGAATAACATGTACTCACATAGTCTATTTAAACACAGAAACTTGTTTCATTCATGAATTTATTCATTTTTAGGTGTCTATTATGCAAAATGTCTATTCCTCTACCAAAAAAAAAAAAATTACACTCTATTAGTAAAGACAAGAGTAACAAACATAAAAGGTTAAGAACTTCATAATTTCAGGAAGATGCCAAAATGGTATTCATAGAGAATGGCATAGAATGAAAAAATTTAGTAGGGGTCAGTATTTTAACCACCTAATATGAAATCAGGTTGACATTAGAAGCAGAATTCATTCAGAGAGAAAAAAAGAAAGGTCTCTTCAGAAAGAAAATGGGAAGCGAGGCAGAAGAGACAGAAACAATCGGATCCTGAAACCTTGTGATTGGGTAGAAGAGATGTATGAATCTTCCTCATTCTGCCTGGTCTCAAACAGTCACAAAATAGAGTCCACCCCATGGGAAAAGGAGAGGCACAAGGGAAGTTTTGCTGTCACTGCTCTTTCCTATCAGTGAAACTTAGAGGTGGCGGTTCTTTCAAATCCCTCCTAGCCAATCAAGGCTGGAGGCTCCAAAGAGACTGACAATCTGGCCTACGCTACCCTGGCGGGTCTTCTCCCTCTGTCCCTTCATTTCCCATGGCATCCTTGTGGCTCGTTCTATAAGCACTCGAAGTGAATAGTGGCCATCATTTCTAAATGTTCCTCACAAAGGACACATTTGCCTGGATGTCTTTATGGGCTGGAAAATTTTACTGTTTTTTTTTTTTTTTTCCCTCAAAGTCTCTAAGCAGCTTTGTGAGAATTGGGAAAGAGAAAATAGGAATGCAAAAATAACTTCGTAGTTTCTGTCCTCAGAAAAGTCTTGGATTGTTCAAGCTGCCTCTGATGTGGTGTCAATCAAGGCTTCTACCATTTCATAAAAGCCAGCTGCTATAGGAACTTGGAAAATTAGTAGTTAGAATGAAAATGACCCAATGTAGTGCCACAAAGTCAAGGTACAGATTTATTGTGAAAAACTCATGTGTTTTCATTTTACTATATAATTAGTTATCATTGTTATGGGTGAATCAAACATTCTATGAGATTTTATTTGTAATTTCTATTACATTTCTAAAATGCACTCCTGCAAGTACCCACTATTGTATATTTGCTCCCTCTCTCCCTCTAACTACAAAGATACTAGTTTGTTTAGTGTCTTGTACTTATTAAGACAATTTATACAAATAGCTTTACATGTTGGAAGGTCAGAATATGTCAGCATGGATCATGTGTGATGCTATGCCCCCCCCTGCTTTGTCCTTTTATGAATAAATTTAACAAGGTTTTGCAAATGAGCACAACTAAATAAAATAAAAACTGAGGAAAACTTCTGCTGAATTGTCAGTACTCTAAAGGAAGTTGACACTCATCTTGCACCAACATTTATTTATGAACATCTCTGTAAACTTAGGGGGATACTAAGAAGTTGTGTATTGGGCTTTACATATTCTATGAATTGTTACTATTGGTAGACATTGGTTGGATATTTTTTAATGTTGTTCTCTAATATTTGAAATCTACAATCCATTACAAAGTAAAATATAACAAATGTATACACTGCCCAAATTGAAACTCAAAAAGTTGCCTATGTATTTGAAAGACTCACAGGCTCATTCCCCACTGCAATTGTCTTCCTTTTGTCTTAGAGGTAATTACTGGCTTCATATTAGTAATTTTTATCCCCAAATTTCTCTTTATCCTTTTTTTAAAAATAGCATTTCTGAGATACAATTCACATACTACACAATTCACACATTTAAACTTGACTTCTAGTGTATTCCCAGAGTCGTGTATCCATCACCATAATCTGTTATAGAACACTTTTGTTACCCCAAAAATCTCCACATTCTTTAGCGGTAAGCTTCCAAATTGTCACCATCCCCAAATGTAAGCAACCACCAGTATACTTTGTGTCTATATAGATTTGTCTATTGTGGACTTTTCATACACATGGAGCACTTGTGATAAGCTTTTGTGATAAGCTTCTTTCTCTTAGTATGATATTTTTCAAGGTTGTATAGCATGTATCATTGTGTGGCATTGTGTAGCATGTATCAGTACTTCATTTTTTTATTGCAAATAATAGTCTATTATATAGATATACATATTCATCAGTTTATGATATTTGGGATTGGTTCCACATTTTAGCAATTATGATTATATGCTGCTATGAAGATTCATTAAAAAATTTTATATGGACCTGTTTTCATTTTTCTTTTAGGTGTATACTTTAGAGTGAAATTGTTGGATCATATGATAACTTATATTTAACCATTTAAGGATCTGCTGAACTGATCTCTAAAGTGGCTATACCATTTTATCTTCTCATCAGCAATGTCTTAGAGTTCCACTTTCTCCGTACCTCTTCCAAAAATTGTTATTCTCTTTCTTTTTGGAGTATACCTATCCTGGTCAATGTGAAGTGATAATCATTTTCCTGATGGTTATTATTTATACTTTTATTACATATTTCAGTATTATTAAACAACATGATATTGTTTTACAATTTTAACATGATATATAGATTTAATCCAATTGTAACATGTCTGTAATATTACTTTTTCATGCGTTATTTTACTTTTGAAGTTCAAATATGGCTCTCATTTATTTTTATTGCTCTATGTCATTCTATGTTATGAATATAACTATTTGTTTGACACTCTTCTTTTTATTAATTAATGCTGAAGTTATTAACAATATTGATTACTGTATCTACAGTGCTGCTATGAGCACTCTGACTCACGCCTCCTTGTGCTCACAGGCCAAAATTCTTCCAGGGTTTAAGGTTACCAAGTTGTTCCAGTTTGCCTTCTGGGTTTGACACTGCAAGTCTCATGTCTAGGAAACCCCTTAGTCTCGGTAAACCTATCCTATATGGATAGCATATGTACCTATCAATTGTATATAATTAGATGTGGACTTGTGAGATCCTGAGCTTTATGCGACAGTCACATTCTTCTCCAACATGGTTTCACCAATTTGTAGTCCCATCAATAGGGGTTTAAGAGTTTTGGTCTCTTTACATCCTCATTAATTTCAATGTTTGGCCATTTGGTATGTTCAGTGATACAGTAAATCCCAGGATAATACATTTCTTCAAAGCTTTAGGTCAGATAAAACTAGATTGATCATTTTAATTCTTCTCCTCCTTACTCTGGTCCCCAATGACTCAAGGTCTTATATTCTTGTTGGGATAGAAGAAATAGCCATCTTATCTCTAAAAATGGGTAGACCGAGGCTGGATCTCCACAACTGATTCTGCAGGTGCAACACCCCTAAATCACGCTGATAAAAATGATCTATAGAATTTCAGCCCACTGTGAGCTCTAGAAATGATCCGTTCATGAGTAGAAAACTGCTGCTGAGTCCACATGGTGTTATATCACATGTCCTGATCCTGGAACTTCTGTGGCTTGCTACTTAGGCTAGCATACAACATTTCATTACATAGTATTAACAAATACCTACATTTTAGACAATTGTAATCATTTTACTTCACTATGGCTTTATCACAGGTTTTACTCTATAGTATAATCACAAGCACACATGCATGTGAATATATATGAGCATATATAATTCTATGTCTCTATTTTATTAAAAGAAAGTGGTCCATAGAGAATTTTATTTTATGCATTTGTCTTGGTGACATACTTATAAACATAAGAATATAATATACAAATATATCTGCTAACTACACACCATCCTTTGCATTCCCTTCTTTTTATTTTTCATGTTATCATCATGACCAATGTTCACTCTTACCTGTACTAATGTACTTAATCTTAATAATATTATTTTTAAGATGATGTGATTATGGTTTATAGTATCACCACATCCTCTTTTATACACACACACACACACAATTATTCCAACTGCTCTCAATTTTGCTGCCAAGGTAATTTGGTAAAATTCTAAATTAAACGTGTAAAACTATAACATATCTGCAAATGGTAACTAAGATGAATACTGTATAATTCTGAGGTAAGAAAGATTAAAGCAGGCATGTTCACAGAAACATGACTTTACTGTGTGTTTTTAGTTCATGAACAAGAGTATTACAATGAAAAGATATGGGTGATGCCACTCTGTGTTTCACTTTAAAACACTTGTTTTCAGTAATATAATAATTGGAGGACAGACGTCACTATTCATGTGACTATAATACCTTGGTATTTTGAAAGTGTTCATACTTGCAAATTCTTATATTTCAAATCTAAATATCTTCTTCCTGTACTTGCACCAAAGAAATAGAGGCCTCATTTCAACTGTTAGTGTAAGAGAGTGAACATCCAGCTAACAGACTCAATAGAGAGTCCCATGTTCTGGGATTTGTACTCCTACTCCTATGACATCACTCCCTGAAGTGATTAAAAATTATCTTAGCACTTTAAGCAGGTGAAGAATCCCATTGATCTACTCATAAAAATGATAGCACACTGTGAATGAATGTTAACCTTAGCATCAATTTATCAAACTCTTCCAGTTGTGAGTAGGAAATGTACAAGTTTTTTTTTTTATCTCTCTGGGTTGCTAAGTAAGTGAACAGTAGAAAAATGGGTTTTTGGTGAATGTTTTCAAAACACTGATGAGAAGTCAAGACTAGTCAGCCCATTGTTGTTATTTCTAGTGGGATCCCAAACCAGAAATATTATGGTGTTAGGTAAGAGATGGAGATATATGTGATTAAATTGTAGCATATCACAAAGTGAGATTCCTGGGTTTTTTTTTGGTTTTTGTTTTTTGAGTCAGGAATTCATTTTGGTTCCATTGGTTGAGGTTTTTCAAAGGGAGACAGCTAAAGTTATTTTGGCAGTGAGCCAAATAGAGTGGTGGCAGCTAGAAATCTGACAGATCTCTCACTGAAGATGTCATTTGCAAAATTTGAGAAGCAAACATTCATAATTTATGATTGTGTTTTGTTGTTGGCTCAGCTCTGTAAAGGAAAGTCTGAGTGGAAACCACAAAAGGTATTAAATTATTAAACTTCTATGATTCAAAAATATGTGGTTGATTCACACAAACACCCCTGCCTATTGTCCTATAATTATTAATATAATATCCTTCTTCCAAGTGTTCCTATATCTTATTAATTATAGCCTTTTTTCAAATCTACAAAAACCTTCTAAAGATATTAACTTATTTGTTGATTTTCCCAACAAACCAGTGAAACAGGTGCAGAAGAAATAAATATTCCTATTGCCTAGCACAATTATATATATTTTTTTCTTATAACTAGGTTAGCTATGATTATAGGGTAGATTTAGATTAAAATATAAATGCAAGGTGCTCTATTTATTTATGGACATTTATACTGGGTTATAACAGTGTGCTATGTGTTAGTTACAATGTATTGCTAGGTTTAGTTGTAAAGTATCTTTTGAATGAATTGTTGCCTTTTCCAAATAGTATTAGTGACCTTAAGCTCATACATTGCCATTTACGGTGTGTCCAAATGTAACACTGAATCATTTACTATTTGATTAATCAACAGATTAATCAAGGATCATAGAGTCTTTGAATTGAAGGAAAATTTAGAGTAGTCTATTACATTATTCCATCTTCTCTCTAATATAAATTTTCTCAGATGAGTCACAGCTTCTCTTTGATTTCCATAATCCAAATGATGACTAAAAATTGCATACTCAAAGGGGAAAAATATTGAAATAAAATTTCTAGAATGATGAAAATAAAATAAGACACAGAAATTGAAGTAAAGCATATCAATCATAATGACTTTATAGCCTATATAGGATTAAGTGCTAAGAAATTAGAGCTAACTGGAGAACTTTTGTTTCCTTAAATCCAGGGCTTTTTGCAGATCCATTTTTTTTTATAATAAATGAGTTACATTTTAATTGTCACTGTTCAATTTCTCTTTATTAGTTGTATGAGATAATGGTTCATTTGGCCATCAATGGCATCTTTAGTTCTACAAAATAAGATATCATGATCCTCATTTTATAGATAAGGAAATGGAAGCCAAAGACGCTAAATACTGGAATTCAGACTGGAACCCAGGCAGTATAGCATACTACTCAGTGTTATATCCCCTCCCTTTGTAAGACATTGAACTTCATAAGCATAGAAAGAAATAATCTTTGGGGGTTCAAACTCATCAATGACCACCCAACCTTCAAGTTAATAATGATAATGTAAGATACGTAATAACTAAATTAACAGGTCAGAAGGTCGTGAAAGAGATTACTTATATTTTATTCAATTATGCAGAATGTCCTTAATGCCTAAGCAACTCATCAAAAATTACGCTTTATTTCCTTAGATATATAGTACAATAAAATGCAAACAAAAATTTTGAGTGGATCAGAAATTCAAGATCCATTCATTTTAACACCTACATCAAAGGAGTTATATTTTTCATAGATGTACATTTCTTAAGAATTCTGTACTTAATTTAGTAAAATATCTGAGTTTAGCCTGGCATAGCAGTGATATATATACCACAGAGAGAGAAGCTCTGGAACATTTTGTCCAGCAAGTGTTTTAAAGAGCTCCAATAAAATGCTAATGAAGGGCCATCAGTTACACTGTTC
>CAUYRT010083039.1:0-53392 GCA_963574885.1 Lepilemur ruficaudatus
AATAGAAAGAAATTAATTGGCCAACTAAATATATATAGAAAAAATTAGCCGGGCATGGTGGCACATGCCTGTAGTCCCAGCTACTTGGGAGGCTGAGGCAGAAGGATCCCTTGAGCCCAGGAGTTTGAGGTTGCTGTGAGCTAGGCTAATGCCACAGCACTCTAGCCCGGGCAACAACGTGAGACTCTGTCTCAAAAAAAAAAAAAAAGAAAAGAAAAGAAAATCCATTTTGAGGACTATGCTTACACTGTTTTCTAAGTCTAGACAGGATAAGGTCTTTTCCTTGTCCTATCTAGAATATTTTTGTTTTCAAAAGAGAAACTAAAATCTCACATATTCCATTAAATTTTCTCATCATGCTAATTCCAAATCTACTGGAATCTTGATTTTGTTGTCAGGTATACTTTCAATGTTAGAAGGCTGTGTTGGAATTCTAATCACTAAAGCCTGTATTAGTGTATCTAATGGATGCCAATTAGTAAACCTCGGGTCATTCTTTTTCTAATTTTTTTCACACAAATTGAAATAAAAGATTAAAAATGGTCAAAAAAATATTAGTGTCTTGTGATTCTTGCATACTTCTTCTAATTATTATTTAGCTGCTGATCTAAGTATTAATAACTCAACTAAAAATATTTAAACCCCAAATCAAATGCTACCCACAGTGACCAAATTGTTGATGGGACTATCACATATATTTTTCAACTTCCTACTATTTTTGTATTCCTATAAAATATTAGAATTTCGTGTACTTATAGCATTTAATATAAGATCATAAATGCGAAAACTATCATATCATACAATTATTTGTTCTTTGCTTCAGATTTTGAGTTACCTTAAGATATCTAAATTTCTAGGTTTTCCTTGAAACATATAAAAATATTTAACCTGTTGATTTACTAAGAAAAGTCATATCACCTAAGGTTGGACAAAGGTAACTAAATGACTCATAAAGTTGCAAGAAACTAATATTGGATTTACTTCAGTTATATTACGTCTCCACATGCTTGTGTTAGATTCCTGCCATTGTATGATTCCTTTATGAGACACACACACACACACACACACACACACGCACGCACACACATCCACAGCTATAGTGAAATGGAACCTTATGTTTGAACCAAACTTTGGTCAAGTTATTGTCTACTCTGCATGTGTAAGTTTTATGTTGACAGAGTATCTTTAAGTTAATAAATAAATATGAAATTTAGAACTCATCAACTATAGTCATCTTTTTGTATAATATAATGACAAGGTTTTTCTGTTCTATTCTATATTATTGAACTTTTTTAAGTAAAGATATTTTTAAAAGATTTTGAGATGACCTTTCTATACTATGTAATTCAATATTTAGAATTTGTTAGAGGAGTCACTCGAATGAAAAATTGGCCTAGCTTGTTACTGTTACAATAACTTCCTTTTAGCTATTCACCCATATCCCCCTCAGGTGAACAATGTGACACTTACATGTATTTAATATCACATTTTCCTTAGATGTCAAACTTTGCATAAGTGTTGTGTGGTATTTGTTGAAAGAAAGCCGCTGAAAAAAACCATGGAGACTTTTGGCCAAAATGAAAGCTTAGCAGAAGGTCAACCTTGGTGACCTGGGGACAGACTCATTTACCAAGGCTGACAGATTCAAAAACTCAATCATTGCCTTAAATACCCAAGGACAGGCCATAACCTTCAAGCCCTGGGTATCAGATATGCAGGGAAAATTTCTCACAATTTGACATGAAATTCTTAGGCAGTGTTTTATACAAATGTTAAAAAGAAGAAATATTTATTTTCATTTATGCATATAAAAACCAAGAAGTATTAGAAGTACCAAATACTAAAATTTTGTAAAATGTGCTGTATTTTTAAAACTCCTTTACTGTATCTTCATTCACCTGGGGAGACAATGTTTACATGAAATATTTGCTAACATTTAAAAAGCTATTAAAAAGCACAAAACTGCCTTTTCAGTTTTTTAAAAACATTCACCAAGTATTGTTAAGTTTCTGTTGCCTTGAAAGCATTGTGATATATTTTGGGTGGTGGACAAGGTAGATCTTCCCCTTGTCGTTAGGGAACTAACATTAGAGTAGAGACATACAAAAAATTGTTACAGGAAGGAGGCTTGAGTGTGATAAGAGCAGGAAAGAGAAGGCTGACAAATTTATTATTACTTTGATTTTATAAAACTGGCGGCAAGAACAGGTTTGTACTCATAAACTCAGAAAAGGCACCCATTTTTAAGTGAGAACGACATACCAGACTGTTTAAGCACATCACCCAAATAAACGTAATTACCAAATGCTGGAAATTGCTACAGCCAATATATATGGAGATATGTAGGAGAACCAGAAGATGAAATCAGTTTGGCATGAAAGAAGAAAAGTTCAGTTTGATTATGAAGTTGTCCTGATTATGAAATGCAAATAGTAAATTCAGTTAAAAATATCCATGAGATATTGATCAGTGTAGAGATGGGAGAGAATGGCTACAGCAAAGAAAGAATGTCAGGATAGGCATGAATTGAAAAGTCACTGATATATGTTGAAATCTTTTTGCGCTTGTTGAATTGAAATGGAAGAAGAGAGAGAAAAATAAAAGGATAGAGCTTATATACAATATAAGATACAGAAAAGGAGCAGGATTTCAACTTTATGCTTAAAACGTTATGTTAGCGTTGTACTCAGTTTGATACTACAAGCGGTTTCATTAATCATAACATTTCAAAATATTAAGTAGAAAATTGAGTGTGGAATGATTCCATTTCATTAAAAAGACTATCACAGTTTTAAAAATTCATCCTAAAAATCATTCTTTGTTTTCTTTCATATCAAAAAACTATAAACAAAAATTTAAAAAGCATTACAACAAAACAAAAAGTACCTATCAGATAGATGTATGCAAATGTAACACTCTCATGTAGAAAGTAGAACTTGAAACATAAGGATATATTCAGAAATGAAGAGACACCTTATAGTACTAATAAAAATTTATTTGGATATTATTTATTCCAGCAATCAAAGAGAACAGTTGAAAAGAATACTCATGAACAGGAAAATAAAAAAAGATTAGTGGTGTGCAAAAAAAAAGAAGGAAGGAAAGAAAGACAGATAGACATAGACATAAAGAAAGAAGAAAGAAAGGAAAGAAAGAGGAAGGAAGGGAGGGAAAGAGAGAGGAAAGAAAGATGAAGCAGAGTTTATTATAAAAAATGTACTGTAAGGTGCTAGAAAATGTACTAGAAAATGCAGAATAAGAAATAATATTTTAAAAATCATATATGAAGCTTAGGCCAGGCGCGATGGCTCACGCCTGTAATCCCAGCACTGTGGGAGGTCAAGGTGGGTGGGCCCATTTGAGCTCAGAAGTTGAAGGTCAGCCTGAGCAAGAGAGAGACCCGTCTCTACAAAAAACAGAAAAATTAGCTGAATGCAGTGTAGTCCTGTAGTCTCAGCTACTTGGGAGGCTGAGGAAAGGGGGATCGCTTGAGCCCAGGAGTTTGAGGTTGCAGTCAGCTAGGCTGACGCCATGGCACTGTAGCCCAGGTGACAGAGAGAGACACTTTCTCAAAAATAAATTAATTAAAATTAAAATTAAAGAATAAAATAAAACAAATAAAAATAGAAATCATAAAACTAGATGATAAAAGTAAAATTAATATGATTGCTCCAATGATAAAACCTCATGTCACTGACATATGTGTACTTAGAGATTTATAATTTGCAATAGAAAACAGGACATGTAGTCATATCAAATATTCGTGGAATTTTTCCAGAAGCCCAGAAAGTTAATATCAAAAACACCTAAAACACAGACCATAGAGAAATATAATTAAGAATCAAATAATTGAAATTGTTAAAAAAGATGACTTAGCTCATTGGAAATTCAAAATTATTCTCAAAAGTAGACCAAGCTGTCACAATCTCTCATTCGCTAACATTTGTTTACCATTATTTGTGCATAACGCAACTGTGATAATGCAGCCGTGAATCACAGGGAAGGAAAAGGCCCATCATCAAATAAAGGTGAGAAAGTTTAGCCTATAGCATTATTCTCACTTTCTTCTTCCTGTCACAGATACCAAATTAAAATAAAATGTATTCTTATTATTAAGGAAGAAAATAAATTTTTCAAAGTTTGGTAAGTACAAATAATATGTGGAAATTAAAATGTGTTTCTGGTTACATATATGGAAGTAGTAAACTATTTTATAAAAAGAGCAAAACCAGAAGATTTTTGCCACTAGTACTTCTAATTAAATTCTGACACTAACAGTCACTAATGTTCTCAATTTTTATGTAATGTTCCCTATATTTTCTGCATAATATGCTAGTAATATTTGAACAAACTAGTATTTTTTACTGCTATACCTATGACCGTACTTTTCCAATTTTTATAAAGATAACTTTATTAGCAATGTTTTGTGTAAATATTTTGTATCACTGCTAAAAGTGAAGAGTCCATCCCTTCAAAATTAAATTATATTTATCTGAAATTTTGTGTACCAAAACATCTACAGTAAAATTTAGAGCTAAAGTCAAATGTTCGAGGATTTTATTTTGAGTATACTACTTAGTAGTTATTTGACTTTGGGAATTTAATTGTGATTCTGTTGTCTTATACATGAAAAAATGTTAATAATAATATCTACCTCATTAGGGTTGACACCCATTTCGATTTTAACAGGCAAAGTACAGCTTGTTGCTGGATATTATCTACGTTGTTCATTGATTCATTTACTCAGTCATTCATTCATTTAAAATATATTTTCTGAACCCCTACTTCTTTGTTAGAAAATGTTCTATCTGTTTTCATACATTAGTGAACAGAAAAATATCTCTGGGTTCCAGGAGTTTATATTCTAGTGATTATCAGACCCAAATCATAAAAGCATCTAAACATGTTTAGCATCTCATAGAAAAACACAAAGACCATATGTTTATAGATTTCATTAATAAGTGCCATAGTGGTATAGAATTATGATTTTTCTTTAAAAACTAAATTAGAAAGTCAACCCAGTAAATTTCAATACAGTGAACATTGTGTATGATTATTATTGATTTTTATTTATTAAATTTCTCATTTAAAATATTGTGAATCTGGTTTTCTTACTTCTTGTCACTTTGATAAATTTTTTTTCCTTTTTCTTTGATTCTGAGCCTTCCAACTCTTTTCTGTGTACTAGATAAATGTTTAACAATTTGAGTAATTCATAGGGCAGCTATTATTTAAAGATTACAGTATTTTTGACAGTCTACATTAGCTAACAACTATTTTCTTCTGACTATTTGTATATTTCATCAGACTTACTACCTCCTGAGCTAAAACAAAGAAAAGGAGGAAAAATCAAATATTTGTTAAGGTCCTACTTTGACGATTTAATGCCTTGAAATGCTCATGGCAATCATGGGCGATACATATTTCTAACAGTATTTAAAGGTGAAAATAAAGACTAATTGGGTAAATGGCAGAATAAAGGATTCATTCCTAATCAATTTGACCCCATAGCTGATTAATATTTTTACACAATATTGAATATGGACAAGTGGTTAAAGAGAATTAGTGTCTTCTCTGTATACATAAGCCATACAAAAAAAGAAAGGGAAATTGATGCAAGACTATGATATACTTTTCTAGGAGTAACTGAGATGCATATGGATTTGAACACAGATTTCAGTCAGTTATGGAGCAAATACATGGTAGAGTTAAACATGGTTCTGAGTAAGCACTTTGATAGTGTGATCTTTACATGTCTGTGGGCTGAAGGTGTGAAAATGACTGAATTACAAGTTACCATGAAGCAATCAAGATACCCCCAATGCAGAAGTGAATATTTGCTGCTAAAAATTGCTTGTTTACAAAAATACTAATACATACTTCTTGAGCCATCAGGATATTTACTAATAACTTCCACAACATTTTCATTGCCCTTTGTCCAAAAACCCAGAAACCCAAACTCCTAAACGTTTCTAAGCACCAGCCCCATCAATCATTTTGACAGCCATTGGGCTGGATCAGAGACCCATAAAAAGTTGCATTATGGATGAAAAAACAACACAGTAAAAAACTGTTGAAAATGAAAACTTTCCATCATTCTAACACAGTCAGCCTTCTTGAATTTTCATGCTTCAACAGAAAAGAGAGAATGAAATCAGCAAGTTCATACAATGACTGGTAAGAATTGAAAACCTAACTTTAAAAACAGATTTGTCTGTCTTTTGTCAAGTGCGTTTCCATAATATTTAATTTTTTCGTCATTATTTGGAGGTAAATATAATACATGTTTTAATTTCTTACTTGAGTTCTTCTACAATAGTGATTGATAAGCAGTTCCTTTAAAACACTTTTCATTTTCTTGTAATGAAACTTCTCATTGAAGTTTACAAGCTTGAAAGCTAAAAGGTAATTTTAACTCACATAAAATGAAAGAAAACTTTATGGGCTGTTTTGTTTTGTCTTGTGTGTGTTTTCTTTTTTGGTTGATTGGTTTGTTTTAGAAAAAAATACCACTTATTTTTTTTAAAAAAATGTATGGCATTTGAATGATTACGTGTTTAAAAAGTTTGGTTTTTGTAACTGAACTATAAACTGAACTAAACTACTTTACAGCCTATCTGTGAAATAACATTGCCAAATATCCCTTAAGTAAATGAATTAATAAGCTGAAGTGAAATAAATTTAGTCAGACAGAAAAAGATAAACTTGTCTGTGTTAATAACAGAAGAATAAAAATTATCTTTCCTAGAAAATTGTGCAATATTTGTCTCTTTTAAAAACTTACTTAAATTACTTGATTCTTAGTCTAAATGAAAGAAATTTTCATCTCTTTCTCAACAATTTTTATACTTAAATCCTCTACTTCTGATTAAAAAATGTAACATTTATAGTATTTTTCCATTTATTGTCTTTCAAATTGTCTGAATTTATTTTTTTTACAAGTTTCATTAGTTGTAAAAAGTTTTCCTAGAAATAAATCTACCTAAACTGTCTGAAACTTAGAGTTATTCAAAGATAATTTTAAGATGAGGAAACTTAGTAATTGCCCAAGATATTGAATTTGTCTACTTAATTTCCAACGTGAATTAATTAATTCAAAGCTAGATCCAACCATTAAGAATGTTTTCAGTCAATGAACAAAATTTTGTTGGAAGAATCTCTAATTCTGATGTTCATGCAACATAATTTTAACTGGACTTGCAAATAGTATTGCTTTAAAAAGCATATGAAAGATTTAAAAACCATGTATTTTGACAATGAGGAAACTTATTGAATATTCTAATGGGGTGAGGCAAAAGGTTTAAAGTTTTAAAAATGACAATTTCCTCTTATGTAGCACTTTTAACAATTGCCAAAGTATAAAAAAAATGAAGCAAGCAAAAGAATATATTTAATAGGTGCAAGGGAAGAATGAATCCCTTTTTTTAATGTTTATTCTGATTAAGTTTTCCATGACTATTTCCTGAAATGATACAATTTATATTTGTGCAAGAAAGTCTCTTTACCTTCTAGATTCAGAGTCATCCCTCCTGGGCTTTATCCATTAACAGAGTCACTTCCTTTGCTCTCAGTATGTCTTCCCAAGCTCTGACTCTGCCACAAATATTGATCTGAAAATGGACTGCCCAAGGACAATGGGCTCATAAATTGCTAAGTGTTCTTTAAACAATTAAGACTCTTTTGCTCTTGTAAAAATGCCATGGTTGCATTTGTCAGCCAGATCAGATGTGGTTGTATTGCCTAGAGGCCCATCAGACTCCTCAGAAATGATCTCCACATCTGTGCATTTTATACTTCTCAAGACAAACACACATAATGCCTTTTAGTTCTATGACATTCATTTCTAAAATAATCTTCATTTGTGGGTATATGTGAACAAGAATAATATAGGAGCATAACACTTCCTCTGACGAGTGATCGAGGAAAATTCAGGCTCCTAATAGAAATTTTAAAATTCAGAAGAATATAAAAAGATTCAATTCATAAATGAGTTGAAAAGCACACTGCAGTTATAGAAGGTAAAAGTTATTCCAAAATGACGTTTGAATATAATTAATACATCTAATTTCTGAATGAAATGGACTGAACTATTCTAAAACAACTGCCTACCTATGTGTTCGTAGCTTGGTGCAAAAATGCATAAATGGATATATGATCTTTCAATTAAACACACAAATATTTAAGTAAAGATTGAGTAATTGCAAAACACTTTTATATACTTCAATGTTTAATTCACATAAATTCATTTTTATTGACTCAGTAAGCAACAGCATTTTAACCATTTCCTACTTATCTGTTACATAAATTAAGATACTTGACAATATAAATAGCAAATGATCGCATTCATGTACAAGATTTAAAATTTTAACTAGAGTTGTGACTTTCAAGCCATCACTAGTTTAGGACTATCTTTTTGAACTTAACTAGCTCATTTTTAATGAAATATTAGAAACTGAATTATTGCTACTTCTTTATTATCATCTGAATTTATAATTTGATATTTGAATGTTTTTTATCTCATCAATAAAACAATGAAAATAAAAGTGAATATTTCTGTGTATTCGTACACATAACAAATTATATGATTCATTCATTCATTTATTCATTCACTGAACGTCATTTCAGATCTATCTAAAATCAGGTACTGTGCTAGCTCACATTTTTCCTTTCTGTGGAGTTCACAGTGGTGAACAAAAAACACAACCACACTTCACAGATTCACTTCAATGGGATAAATGTGCTATTGAAATGCATGTGTCCATCTGAAATGGCTCTTTTGAAATAAACCCACGACAGGCATGTGCAGCATAAAAGGGCCTGTGATTTGGAAAACTGTATTTAGAAAACTTGTACTCTGCTCCTGATGTTAATTAGCTGTTCAAACTACATAAATTTGCTCAAATTATTTGTGCTTTTCTTTCTAAATACAGGTTTTCCACAGCATAGAATTCTTTTTTTAATTTTAGAAAATTTTGTATTTTAGGAAGACAAAATATATTATAATTTTATGTGTAGTTACTGACAAATGATAGGAAATGTGTTTAGTGTTTATTTATTAGGCCATTAAACATGAAAGGTATGATTTCTAATCAAAAGTTTACTTTATTACTAATGTTTCAAAGAAGAAGCAGTACAATTAATCAAAGTATGCACCGAAACTATCCACATGGTTTTGCCATCTTAATGGTAGCTTGTTTATGCCAGTAGCAAAGAAGCCTGGAGAGCAAGTGGTAATGAAATCGGGAAAGATGTTTTCCAAAGCTTGTTGAGAGTAAGAAGAAAAAGGTTTGAAGTTACTAGTCCAACAATATCGGACCATTTGAAACAGATGGGCAAGGTAAAGAAGATGTATAGATGGAATCTGCATGAATTAAAGGAGAGTAAGAAGAGAAATCAACTGGAAGCTTGTGTTCTTTGCTGTCACAACATAAAGGTGAACCACTTCTACACTGTATTGTTACTTGTGATGAAAATTGATTCGTTTTGACAATCACAAGTGTTTGGCACAATGGTTGGGTAAAGATGAAGTGCCGAAACACAGTCCAAAACTAAATATTCATCAAAAAAAGCTAATGGTGTCTGTTTGGTGGTTCAGCGCTGGCGTTATCCACTACAGCTTCGTGAAACCTGGTCAATCGATTACAGTGGATGTCTACTGCAACCAATTGAACGAAATGATGAGGATGTTTGTGATTAAGCCACTGAGGTTGGTCAATAGGTCAATCATATTGCAAGACAATGCTCAACCACGTGTCACACAAACAACGCTGCTCAAACTACAGCAGCTGGACTTGGAAACTCTCTGTCATCTACTATATTCACCAGACCTTGTACCAACTGACTACCACTTCTTCCAAGCTTTGGATCACTTCCTGCAAGGAAAAATATTCAATTCTCAACAAGCTGTGGAAAATGCCTTTCGCAATTTCATCAACACTTACTCTCCAGGCTTCTTCACTACTGGCACAAACAAGCTGCCGTTAAGATGGCAAAACTGTATTGACAGTTTAGGGGCAAGCTTTGATTTACTTCTTGTTTAACATATAACAAACTAAACTTTTGATTTTAAATCAGACATTTAATTTGTAATGACCTAATATATATATATATATATTTCCTAATATAAATACATATATTTTCCTCTAAACTCCAAGGATACTAATTATTAGTTTTTGTCTTTATTTTCGTTCATTTCTTTTCTGTTTCCAAATAGCATGTATTCATCTACTGTACTATAGATATGCCTTTAATTAACTTAGCAAATTGAACATAATCCACTCCTACTTTTATTTTGACAATTCCATAGTTAGAATTTCTCTCAGGAATAGCTTTTATATCAATAGTTAACCCACATGTAGTACTACTATGTTTCAGGTACACTTCCAAGGCATAGTGCATGTTAAGATTGTTAGTCATTGTGAGGAACTGAGGCTTTGAAACCTAGGTAACTTGTTCAAGGACACAGTGCCAATAAATAATGGAGCCAGAATGCAAACATTGGCATTTTAGTTCCAAATTTGTGGCTTATATCACTATATTACACAGTACTTCACAGAAACTGCTTATATTTTCCTTACTAGAAATGTGTCTGATGAGAAAGAGCCAGATCATGTCTTTCTAATTAAAGGATGTCTTTCTATTAGGATAACTTATTGAAGAAAAAGTTAATTTAAAAAACTAAGAAAAATGTTTTAAAAAATCTGTTTAGGAATTTTTTGATGTGAATTTTGGTTATGCATGCATATAGAATGACATGGTTATAGTTTTTCAATAATACTAATATCAAGTTTATAAAATAATGATATTAAATTTAGGAATTCAGTTTTGATCTTACCTTTTATTTGTAAGATTAAAAGCTGTGCTTTGTATATCTTTGCATATATATCCATTATTGTTATATTATATAATATATTGTAATATGTGCATTATTATTAAGGAATATAAAATTATTTTCAAATATTTGAGAAATTCAAATGTTATATGACATGATTGATGATTATATTATCAAGCCTAGTGAAATATAATTAAAACATATTTAAATCAATTCAATATAAATATGAGAGAAATAGCTATCATAACCAAAAAGTAATATACTTTGTATAAAGTTAAGTTAAAAATCTGTTAAATATTACCATCTCTCTTTGAGATAGTAAAAGGGATTATTTATTATAGAAGAAAGGGTATGTGTGCTTTCTATATATCCTCCAACTGGATACAGTTATTAAAGCTTAAATCTTGCAATAAGAGCATGTAAAATCCCTGGTTAAGATCTGTCATCAACGAAGTAAACAAAACATTCAGCTAATAATAGAAATGTCAACAATGTCACAGTCTTTTCAGCTGCAAATAACTGTTAAGAAGTCTACTTGAAATGCCTGTCTTCATGGGTAACAAAGATATGATACTTCAACCCTTATCTTGATACGTCTACCTTTTCCTATTCTAAGACATTAAAACAATCTGAATATAATTAATGAGAATAGATCTATTAAACATGTTCAGTAACTTCACATTGTTGAAAAGTGCAAAAGTGGAAAATAATTTTGGCATAAATTAAATATGACAAGATGATTTGGGGATTGTGACAAGGAGTAATAAGATTTTATAGAATATCACAGATTCACAGTCTTCTCTGTTATCTTGGGAGTGAAAAACTAATATAGTACAGGTCTATTAATAAGAATACTTTTAGAGAGAAATGATAGGCATCTGCCAATAGTTGTAGATGGTAGGTCAGAAAGCCTAAACAGAAAAGGAAAGAGAGAGGGAGAGCAAAGAAGTAAAGCAAATCACACAATAATTTTCAATAATATATCGGTGAATTGCATTATATCAAGAAAAGATCTGTAAATGAAAATCAACTTGTAATTCAGGAACTTTACAAATATCTAGAACATAATCATTTTGTTTTCCCTGTACTTTCAAAATTTTGTCTAAAATATAGATTTGGATTGGATTAAACTGTGCATAGCTACATTTTACCCATGAAAAATTCTCCTAATAATTCCTGGGAAAAGCACTGTGTGTTGAAACTTCTATATTCTGCTAAGATAAATGAATTTGGAGCAGAAAATATTTCCCTTTAAAACAACTAGAAAAGTATATGTCTGTATCTATATCTCTGTGTGTGCATGGATATGTATATATGCACACGTGTGTGTGTGTGTGTAGACAGATTGGAGAACTGCTGTGGCGACCAGGACTTCAGAAGCCAGGATCACAAAGGAGAGAAATTACAAAGAAATAAGCAGAAATTGCAAGATTCACACTTAAAATGATTCATACAGGAAAAAAATCATAAGAGACAAAAATGGAGAAATCAGGAAAGAATGAAGAGTAAGAGTATCATTTTCTATCTTCATCCATCTCTTCCTCCTCTGTCTGTTTTTGTATGATGATCCTGAGATTCACTAAACTTCATATGTATTAATTAAAGTTATCCTGAGCTTCAGGAAACTCTTTCTAGCTGTCAATAATATATTTCCACCAGAGTGTCCAAAGCATTTCAGAGTCATCCTGCCCAAATCCACATTCATAATCTTTCTTCTGACTCCTGCATTTTCATCTAAAGCCCCAAATAATGTAAAGGTAGCATCATTCACTATAACCTGCCCCACAAAGTGTCACTCTGCCTTACTTCTTAACAATAAATAAGGCTTACGAGAGGTAGGTTTTAATTATTACTGAAACAATCCCATCTCCTCGGTTTCCATTGTCCTTTGCAAGTGTCACTTCTCACCACGGCTATTTTCACACCATGCTGCCCCCTTGCTCAGACAGAAACAATAGTCTTCACATTGCCACCATTGTTTTCCCAGCACAGATCTGATTATGTCTCCTACATAATCAGATGTAGGAGACATAATCATAAACTAATTAAAACTTAGTTTTTCCCACTTACTACATTATAAAGTAGCTTTTCTCACTATAGAAACTTAGGCCATTTATAATGTGACACAAACCTCCCCCATCTCCTTAACAGTCCTTCCTTCATCCATCTGGATTCAGATGTGCCGGCCAACTCCCAGCCTGGGACACACTGACCACCACCATCCTCCACACCTGCCAGAACAATCTGTCTGCTTTATGATATCTTTTCACTTTTACTATTGGCTTATAAATTTTTATTGATTCTTTAACAAAAATAAAAATGTCTCTAATTTTTTTCTGAAATGTTTTTCTCCATACTAATTCTGTTCACATCTACTTTCCTTTTAAGAAAATCAATTTCTTCATGTAAAATCCAATTGCTTTGTTCCATAGAAGCTGTAAGATATACCAGAAAGATCACTCAGCTATTGAAAGTCAAAGATAACTTAGCTTTAATCCCACTCCTCTAGTTTCCAATTATTGTGACTTTGGGAAGGCATTTATCCACTGGAAAGATTTAAGATTTTTAAATCTATTTAATGAGTATTTTAAATTTATTTAATGAGAAAATATTCATATAAAAACTAATATTCATAATAAAAACTAAAGTAACTTGAGAACTTCCTAATGTGGACGTTTTTGTTAACTTTCTAATCCTCACAGCAGCTTTTAAAGTTGGTAATACTGTTTACTCCCATTTTACATATGAAAGAGAAGTATCATGCAATCATTAATCTGCCTGAAAAGGATCCAGTCAGGATTTGAACCCAGGCACTGACTATTAGACTCTATTAGGCTGCTAAATGCAAACTTAAAGATCCTTGATGTTTTTGAAAATTTCCTAAATTTTTCCTCTTCTCTCCTTTGCAATTGGCTCTGATTTTAACAATTATGTTACTTGTTTTTCCTGCTTTGATCCATTTTTTTGGAACTTAGATTTCATCTAAACCCTTCTACACATCCTAATGGTAAAATCACTGCGAATGTCATGAAATGTTACAACTGCTACTTTTCATTCAAGGCTTGTATCCCACTACATTTCTAATGATGCCAATCTTCAGTTGGCCAATAGTCTTACCAGTTTCTTCTATGTGGAGAGACTTTTCCCTAAGTCTTCAAAGGAACAAGGCAGATAGCATTATTGCCATTTAAAAAAAAATTAGTAGCACTCTGGGAGGCCCAGCCGGGAGGATCGCTCAAGGTCAGGAGTTTGAGACCAGCCTGAGCAAGAGCAAGACCCCATCTCTTCTAAAAATAGAAATAAATTAATTGGCCAATTAAAAATATATAGAAAAAAATTAGCCGGGCATGGTGGCGCATACCTGTAGTCCCAGCTACTTGGGAGGCTGAGGCAGAAGGATTTCTTGAGCCCAGGAGTTTGAGGTTGCTGTGAGCTAGGCTGATGCCACGGCACTCTAGCCTGGGCAACAGAGTGAGACAGTCTCAAAAAATAAATAAATAAATAAAAATAAGAAAAAAAATAAACCTTAAGAAATATCTATTTAGTTTAATTCAGGTCTTCAAATGACTATTAAGTGCCATAATGAAATGATTATACTTTGCATAAGATAACGAGTTCATCATCAATTGCTCCTAAAAACAACTGATGCGTGTAAATTTACCCAATTGAGTTTTTCCTCATTTTCTAAATATTACTCTCCTACCCACTGCATCCATAGAATCTATACTTTTGTATTCATAGAAATAATTTCTTCCAGAAAAGTATCAAAAAAATTTAGAGAGACAACAGTAGTCCTATAGTAATGACTTTGAAGCCTTTTTATAATTCTTTTTTTTAAAATTTCTGGTGGTTTGATATAACAAATCTAAATGTAAAACTGAGTTTGAATTTTTATTTTTAAAAATCAAGCTTTTCTGATTGCTTCTTTTATGTCAAGATTCATACTAATTCATTGAGAATATAAAATGATAAAGGTTTAATGTATGTGTGAAGAAGAAAAATATTTTTTCTTCTTTTTCGCTAAGGATAAGTCTGCAGTAGAAATCATTAAGTCTGTAATTCAAATGAGAAATTGAAGGACCCGAAATTAAGCTACTTACTAAGCCTTAAGGGCACATAATGAAAAGTAATGTCTTTCTTCACGTTGTGCAGAGGAAGAACTATTCATAGGCAAAAAAGAATATAAAAAAGAAATTCTAGCACTCCTTCCTAGCAACTTTTTTTTGATACCTACATCCTCAGCTGTAACGCTCCAAAGAAGAGCATCCTCAGCAAATCAAACTAAGAAGGATGACCTTAGCAGAGGTGTCTGCATCACCTGATAGTTTGCTTCAGTCTTCTATTAACAAAGAACAGGCACAGCATTTTGTGGTTCTGATTTCAAACTGATTCTAGTTGTGAAATGATCACAAAGGCCAAGACAGACGCAGAGCAGTGAGTGGAGCACAGTGTGCTCAACATCTACCACTCACGGAACTGGCTGTAGGGAGAAAAGCTAAACCCACTCTTCATCTGTGTCATATGATAAAATATGTTTTCAGTAATATGTTGATAATCCTGGCAAGAGTCTAACAAAAACAGGTTTTAGAGAATTTAACAGAATTTATAGTGAACTTTTTAACTTAGAAATATGTGAGCATGAAACCAGTAAACCCATATACTGTCCATTGGGATCCTGGTATCAAATGCTCACAGAAGCATATTTCATCACCTACTGTTGAAATCTGTGCAACAATAAGGCTGTCAACTGATAGAAAAAAATGATAGCTTGCTCTGTACTGGGAAAAAATAGATGTTCATAAAAAGTCCAAAATATTCACATAAAGTCTCTTGGTCTAAATTTAATCACTTGCTAGTATAATAAAATCATCATCCTTATTTACAGTTACTATCCTAGAGAGCCGAATGCACGTGATCTGTCTGACTTGGACACAATTCAACCCACATTTAATTCTAGAAAATGAGGTTTTGACACTGTTCCTCAAATATGAAAGTCTTCCTCCAGTACTAAATCACCGTCTTAGGAAGCCCACTAAAATAAAACCATCCAAGTACACTGTGAATGGACATTTCAAAATACACTCAACTCCTGCCAGGAGTTTTAATAAAAATCTATGAGTCTCCTTTATTCTTTATCTATTAGTGGACCAAATAGATTCATTCATTAGATTAATAATTGATGCTCTAAAAAGCACAAGGAGTGTGACCTTGGACAAATGAAGACAGCCGATTATAGTTTGAGAATGGAGATGGAGGAGTGGGGTGTTGTGGGGAGCACATGGGAATGAGTTGACAGGAAGGAAGCAGGCCATTCTCCTGTCCAGCAGGGCAGACAGGAACGGGGAGGCCAGAGGGGAAAGAGAGCTAGAGTTAGCCTTTGCTAAACAGTTTTTGATCAGAAATACCAAAGGAAATCTATGTAAAACTACTGATTCTAAGGCCCAACTCCGTATCTAGTGTTATTATATTCTTATTTTAAACTCATAATTATGCTCATTTGTGGATTCGGGAACCAGTGAATTAAGGAGTTCATGTACTAGTTTATCCACTGTATACACATGGGAATCCATTCATTGGAATGAAATGAAATTGGCGGCACATTTCTGCAGTGATTGCTTTAGAAGAATATCCAAACTTAAAGAGCAGAAGTGAGTGTAAGAGAAAAATAACAAAGGAAAGTACTAATGCTATATTAAGGAAAAGAAGGAAATGGCAAGGGGAAGAAGCTGGGTCTTTTAAGGAAAAACATGTTGAGAATTTAAATTAAAAATTAAATACCTTTGCTTCTCAGAAATTTTACCTCATTTATAATTCATATCTAGACACAGTGTCAAAATATCAAAAAAGCTATAATGCTGAGGTTCTATATTTTGAAAGCAAGTTTCAGATTTTGCCTAATGTGTTAAAGTGTTAGAAGAAAATGATTAAGATGACATGACAGATTTAATGTTGGTAGTGGGGCAGGACAGGGACTCACTCCACAGGAGAAACTGTTGGACATTATGAAATACGTAACTCCAAGAATTCTCTTCCCGGAGACAAATGCCCAGATATCACTTCCCCTTAGCAGACAAGGTGAGTGTTATTTTCCAATACGCAGAGACAGAAGACCAGCGAGTCACTGGCACAGCAGAGTCTGAAGAAATTAGGAGAATTACAGAGCCCAAAAGAAAAGGCAGAAGGTCAGGATCGACAGGGAAATAAGTGCAGCCCTTAGTGCAGCCAAGGCGGCAGGAAAATTTCCAGGAAGAGCGTGTGCGTATTGACATCGTACAGAAATGAAGCTCCTTGCTAGACCAGGAAAACTAAGGCTTATTCTGGAGTTAGATAACCAGGAAAAACCCAGTTTCGTAAGGCAGATATAAAAAGCAACACAATACAAAATCACAAAGTGATAACTCAGTGATGACTGAGACAAAAAAACAGAATATATATCCTTAGTGTCACGCTCTGAGTAGAGTACGCCATTATTAAAAGAAAACAAGACAATTTCCTGACCAGATCCATTAGTACTTTAACACACCTCACATGAGGTGGCGATGGAAATCATTTAAATTGCCAAAAGAGGTTAGAATCATCTACATTAGAATAATCACTAAGATTTTTAACTCTAAGGCTAAATGCCTTATTTGGATGGTGTCTTTACTTGTTTATCTCTGTTTTACAGACAGGGAAATTGAGTCTTACACAGATACAGCAATTTATGCTATTTCACACTGCCAAGTGGCAGATCTTGAGTCTAAACTGAGGTATTTTTCTCAGTGCTGTGCCACAAGTGCTTAACCTCTGCAGCATTGCCTGGAAACAAACCATACTCAAGAAAATTCAAACCAAGATTTTATTAAATGTAGATAAAATGGGAATAGGCTTTGCATCTAGCAAATTTCATGAGACAGTAGAACTGTTGCACAAAACAACAAAAAACTTTGTGAAGATGAGCATGTGAACCAAGAAGAAGACAATGCACTGGTCTTCAGTGCCTTTCCTGGCATCTCTTGTGTCGAGATGTCACAAAATCATTGTGAGTAAATCCTGAGTTATAGAGAAACATTCTTGTGCAATATAAACTGTTAAGTTGTTATACTTGTTGCTAAATTTATTATATAAAAAACCTTCTATTTACATATCATGCCTTTACTCCATTTTAAGTGTATAATTAAATGATTATTAGTAAATTTACCAAGTTGTACAGCTAAACACATAAATCCATTAAGAAGTATTCATTATGATGCTTTAGCATATAATCTTCCAGAGATGTTTCAGTATATGTATAGATGTAATATAGAAGATAACAGTGTATATTCACAAAACTGGAATTATATGCTCAGTTGGGGAATTACTTTTGTACTCAATGACCCATGTACATCTTTCTATAACAATAAATATTTGGGGAAAAAAAACCTTCTATTTGAGTCTTATTGGATTATTTTACCCCCTTAGATTTTATTAAAGAAGTGAGGAACTGGACTCACTTTACAGTTGCTTGACAAGAAAGACCCTTCAGAGGAACCTGCAGGTCACTGACTATGCAGTCAAGAGTCACATAACCTTTGCAAAGTGAAGATGGCTCCTCAATTAAAAATTGTCACAAAACTCTTCATAAAAGTCTAATGTGTAACTGACAGGATGAATTTAAAGTATATTCTTGGGTGACCTAAAGCATATTGGTTTGTTAATGTCTTTATAAACATATTGGTATTTTAATTACATGTTGACTTCAAGATTCCATCTCTTGTTACATCACTTAAATACAATTGTACCAAATATATGGTAAATTTAGATTTCTATGTAAAGTATGCTATATTCCCTAAACAAAATTACACCTGATGACATAACATGAACTAGGGTTATCTGTCTTCTAATTGATCCTGTATAAATTTTTGCAGACACCTAGATTTTCACTTGTCACATAAGCTTAAAATGCATGACTGAATTTATGATACTGAAAGGTATAAAGACAAATTCTATAACTTTTCCTGTCTTTGTGACTTGAAGAACACAAAACATTTTTGCCTCAACCTTTCTTTAATGTGTAAAAATGAGAAATCTCTTCATTAACAAAGTCATATTTGAATGTGAAAAATGTACTTTTTTATTCTTGATTAAATTTTTGGAGAACTCTGCCCATTGACCCACAAAATATTATTTTCATAGATACTGGAAGTTTTATTTCAAATATAGTTTCCTCTCTGTCGTGTAAGGAAGTATATGAGTTGGTCATCAATTTTCAGTAATGTGTGATGTAAGCAATTTTATAATACTTTGTGATTTATATCATCACAGAAATGTAAACTACTCAATTTCTTATCATATATGTAATATATAAAATATATATAACTTAAATATTTTTATAAAGATAAGCATAAAGAATGCCTTTTTATTTATGAAGCACAATGCATTATATTAAAGTGCATTACATTTTAAAAAATACATATATCTTTGAAAGCTGTGTTTAAATTAATGTGTTGATGATAAAGTAATTTGGATACTTAAAGAAATATTCTTGCCAGTTGTTTTTTTATTTATTTATTTTATTTATTTATTTTTTGTTTGTTTGTTTTTTGCAAGAGAGCTCATGCTGGAGCCAGTTGTTTTTATTACAAACTGAAGATTTGTTCCATTGTGTGTCTGTACAAATTTATGTTTTATTAAACAAAATTAACGTTCCCAGTTGTCTAGAATGGAGGTTCATAGTAAGAAATTGTAACAAACTTGAATTTATATATAGCCACAGCAAGCAAATAGGGATGGAAAAGGTAGTCTATTCTATAATGACAAATTTACTTCCTCTTTACTGAATGAGAACACTCAGCTCAAACCCAAGCCAAGTTTTAAACTAGGCTAAAGAAAAAGTAAAGGTGTGTGAGTACATAATAAAAATAATAAAATTTTAAATGAAGGTGATTAAAACCAAGAATGCAGATCAAGTACCTAAAAGTACATAAACACAGATATGAAGCAATTAAGCCATACTCAGAGGTTGCAATGTACATTCAGTAAGGGGAAATACCCATGGTGTGTATGCAAGCAGGATCACTGGGGAAATTTTCAAATGGAGTTAGAGAGAACTACTCATTTCTTTCATACTCTAAAGTATGATAACACACTCCTTAAAAGGGCATAAAAGATTAAAAATAATAATAATAATGGAAACTGTGGAGTATCTTTGTTACCAGTCCTTACTGGTTCTACAGAGAAACATACAAAGGAGCTGAAGTTCAAATTCGTACTGTGACCTCATTGGATTATAAGTGGAGTGTGACCCTTGATGATCTGAAGTCTAAAGGTCTCACAGTTTCCAAGCTCCCAGAAAATCTGCCCTGGTCCCTCTTGTGCCCACCTCTTTCCAATCCCGAGGTTCTAGAATTTCTTTGGAAGCCACTAGAATTTCATGTTGCAGAATTTGATTTTATATTGCCTGTGTGAAAATCTTTCATCCATCTACATTCTGTTATATAACCAATAGTGGATGGTCATTCAAGTGGCTATAAGGACAATACAAAGCCATTTTTGTGAAAGAAAATACTCCAGATGCAATATATTAAAGGTCTGTAACATGTTTTCTAGAAGTCCAAAGCCCTCAAACAATAATTTTAAATGTCACAGTTTTTATACATGTGTACGTTTTATCATAATGAACAAATATTCTTGATAGGAAAATAACTGTGATGCTTATTTACAATGAGAGTTGAAGAAATGATTAAGATAAGAACGCAGGGCTCAGGCAGGCTTTTATGTCAGGATAAAGGCAGTATCAGATGAGAATCTAAACTCTTGTCAGATGTGTCATTTCAGGTTTGGGAGCAGGTGCACATAAATAAGGTACAATATAAAAATGGCTTCCAATCAAGTTCTCGAAGGACTTATATTAAAGCCATTTAACTTTTCCATAGTTTTATTTCAGAGCTTGTCAGGAAAAATAGATTGGTTTCTGTCCCTTGTTACTGAAGAGGAACATCTATAGAGCCAATAACCCCAAAAGTGAAGATTTTATGTTCACCTTCAATTTGCTGAGGAAATCCAAGTAAAGCCAATATCTAATAATAGTCATTCAAGAGAGAAAGACAAAAAGAGATGGTGAGAATGAAACAGAGAGAGAGAGAGAGAGAATAATAAATCTCATTTGCCAGGTGTTTACTATCTACTGGGATCCAACACTGGGTTATGTGATTTATGTATTAACTCAGTGAATCCTCAGAAAAATGCTCTAACGTGGAAATAGTATCATCATCATCATTCTCATTTTTACTATGAAAAACCTAAGACACAGGTAATTTAATAACTTGCCCAAGGTCACATAGCTGATGAGTGGCAGAATCAGAAAATGACAAAAGGGGCCATCTGACTCCAAATATGCTGTTAGCAGACTATATTTGTGTGTGTTTAATGACATCTATCGAAAATAGTCCTCTTTATTTTTCCCATTGTTAGCTTCAGGAGAAAAAAAGAAAATACAGTGTATGTAGTCATTCACTTTTGTCTTAATTTTTTTGGCACTATGTAAGGTTCCACTTGAAATATTTCATCTTAAATAAAATTCTCTAATCTTTGAATTTAATTTATCTCATATATAGCTAATATATAATACAAATTCCCTAGTGTTTATGATCAAGACAGCTCACCTTTCTTAAGTAAAGTCAAAAACTCTGAACCAAAAAGACATAACCTTAAAATTTTTCTCAATACTAAAGGTAACATTAAAAAGACTATGGCAATTATGACATAGAGAGAAGACTCAGAAAAAAAATTACACTTAATTAATGATTGGTCCCAGTGTGGCTATCTCTCTTGTTTGTGAAAAGGTCTAAGGCAGAGATCAAATTTGTAAGTGACACTGCTCTATCTTTTACACAAAGACTTAATTGTAATGATATATTGACATAATTGTACCTATAAAATATCCATTTGGAGTTTTAAAATTTCTGGATTCAATCAATTCATCAAGCAGACATTCTCTGAGAGCTTTCAAGGTTGGAAACCACACCCTAATTGTAGAGGAGAAAGAAAGAAAGAAAGATATGCCCTCAAAGAGATGCAGTCTGCAGGGGAAAACAAGCAGTATTTAGTGAATGATGAATACATGAACATAAAAAGAACATTTTAGTAGAGTGGTGCAATGTCTTATTTTCAAGACAGTTAGCATACCAAATATTAATATATAGGGGTGACAGACTCCACAGTCAATACTTCACAAGTTTGAAATACTTTTTAATCCTCATTTCCATGGAAACACATTTCAGGTTGTTCAGATTTCAAACACAATTCTCTAAGATGTCAGAGAGTTCAAAGAAAATTGAATGACTCTCATTAATATTAATTCAAATATATTTTTAAAGGAATTGCAGGTCTTCACTATAATTTTTTTTATAATAAATTTAACAGGTCAGTTTCCTCAGGAAGCAAACTCTAAAGGGTGTCGTAAAAGATATTACTTGTTAAATGTTCTCAGGACTAACACATGGTTAATTTTTAAAAAGCACAGTGACTATATAGTAATTTTTACAGAGAAACATCCTTGTGTAATATAAACTGTAAATTGTTATACTTGTTTTTAAAACGATTATATAATAAATCTGTATAATTTTCTAATAAATTCTCTGGTTTCTCACTGAATTCTTTTCTCCCAAAGTTTTTCATTAAACAACTGGACATCCCATCTTACTTCATAGCTGCTGGGAAGACCAACTCTGTGGAGGAACTGTCAGATCCTCATCTACACAGCCCAGGGCTATGCAGGCGTTACTCATTCCTAGGAGACAGGGCCAGTCTGATGAGGTGAGCTGTCTGTCTGGTGACAAATGAGACTTGGGGGTTTAATGCCCTGATGTCACAAATGTTTCCACTTACTTATTTGCAATAAATTTTCCTAATCCTGACTAAATGTATAATGAAAACTTCCCCACTAAGATTCCATCTAATGGGAATTTTAACAAAAGTATTATCAAGTTTTAAAATGATAGGCTCTTTGAACTTTATTAGAATATTGTGATTATGAATCATACAAATTTCAAAAGAAGCAAGTAAAATTTTAGCTAAAAGTTATTTAAAATTATTTTAGGATTCAAAAATGCAGAAAGTAATCATAATCATTATCATATTGTCTATTCCCGAAAGGGAATTATCATATTCCCTTTTGTCCCAAGGGAAGTTGATCAGACCTAAGCACTGTCCTCATTCATTGTCCAGTCCTTTGCAGAACTGTCTGATGGGAGCAGCAGTCAAAAATCATTTTCATCCTCACTTGACATAGTGCCTGGATCACTTATGTAGGGAGCACACTATTGTCTTTGACATCTCTGTCAGCATCTAGCGTCTCTTAATTTCTTAGTGTGAAATCAGAGGACAGGTATTAGTAGCACTCTACCAACTTTTTCAGAATAAAACGTAGAAGCAAAGAAAGATCATCTACCATCATTCATGACCCTATTACCACAAAATGAGTATTTTAATGAACGTTATTTCATCTCAGAATCATCATTTACTATGGATGTCTATGCACCTTTTATAAAATGAGTGATTGTTAAGAAATTAAACTAGTGTTGCAATAATGATAATCATCTTTACTACATCATGGCTCAGCAAATTATTTAGAATTTATAGCTAGCACATATCTGCCAAGCTTGCAGTAATCCTTTATTTAATGACGATGTGTTCCTATGAGATAATTACTGCATAATGCTTTCTTATTATATTGTCGACGTTAATCTCATAGTAGCCTTAGAAACTCAGTCTCATGATAATACGGTATTTCTTATCACTCATTTCCAGTTAATTTTCATCTCAGTGAAGGCCATTCTCTCTTTTATTTCAGCTAGATATGCATATTTTAAAATATTTTTATAAATCTTTTCCATAAAAGTTTGAACACAAAAATCACAAATCTTTAACAAATATACGTCTTCAAAATTCAAGACCAATTGACTATGCCATATTAATATTGGTGTTGCTGTAACAAGTATCTGTGATTTTCACCTCTATAGAAATGACATATAATTTTATTTAACATTTCTTCTCTTTGAAAGTCCTCAAATTATATACTTCTGCATTTTTATAGGCACTGAGAAAAGAAATGCATAACACAGTTTGTGGAATTAGGCTACACAACCACTAGAGTTCTTGCCTATGCTCTAGGAATATTAGAATACTGGGAAAAGTTTGATAACTTTATTGAAAGTCAGAGAGTCCAGGGATACTTAAAGTATTAGCCTATACCTTTCTCTTTACTTGCATAGGGTCCAGAAATTCGATGGAGAAGAATTTGAAATTAGTCTTTGTGTTAGTTTATACATATTGGATTATATTATTAGTTTCTCTATATTATGTGTGTGTGTATATATATAAATCTCATAATCTTTTCAAATAATACTTTTGGTGATTTAAAATAAAACTGCTTCATTAAATAGTATTTTAACAATATTTTCCTAATTTTAATGTCTTCATAGTTATCCATCTTAATTGTAATAATAATAAAAGTTTTTACCCAAATGCATTGACCTACAAGTTTTTACATGGCATTATTTTTATTCCTTTATTTACTGACATTAGGTGTGTAATACTGTAATAGAAATGCCCTTAATAGGACTTTTTGTTTTTGATTTTACAGCAAAAGTGAAAGAATATTTTATTTTATTTTTACTTGCAGGTAAAATTTGACAAATTCATGTCATTAATCATTATTCAGGAATTGATCTATAATTTCAATTCTTCACCAAGGGTGGTAGTGTGCTGATTCTTATGCCTTACTCAAAAATGTTTGCTAAAATGATTAGAACTCCAAGGACAGTTACCTTGAACTAACCAGTGGAGAGGATTCCTGGTAAAAGATGTACCGACAGGAGAAAATATAAGTAGATCCATTGATTCATAAAAAAAATCCTTTTTGATCTTTCCCTTTATTTGGATGATCAGCATGCTATAGATCATCTACCAGCACAGCCTGATATAAAAATAGCAATGTGTGATGAGACACACAATCAATGTGAGAAAATAGCCCCAAAATTCATGAAAAAGTAAAATAATATTGACTACTACAAGATATTTTTTAGGTGTGAAGTCCATATGCAGGTGAGAAAGAATTCTCAAACAGAGTTTAGGATAGAAGGAAGTACAAAGTTCATTTATTTTTGAAAGAGGAAGGAAGGAAGGAAGGAAAGAAGGAAGGAAGGAAAGAAGGAAGGAAGGAAGGAAGAAAGGAAGGAAGGAAGGAAGGAAGGAAGGAAGGAGGCAGGGAGGGAGGGAGGGAAGGAAGGAAGGAAGGAAGGAAGCACGGAGTGGCCATGGCATACAGAGACAGGAGTGAAAATGCCAGGCATCTCTGAAATGCTTGTTTCAGATTTCAGATTTTTTTCAGATTTTGTAACATTTGCATTACATATTTACCCCTAGTTGAGCATCCTTAATTTGAAAATCCAAAATCCAAAATGATTCAGTGAACATTTCCTTTGAGTGTCATTTCAGTGCTTTACAATGTTTCAGATTCTGGAGCATTTCAAATTCTGGATTTAAGGATTTTGGATGCTCAACTTGTAATACGAAAACTTTCAGAATAAACTAATATTTAACCTGAGACGATTCATTAAATAAAGTTGATTTGTTTATTCAATAAATAAATGCTACATATTTTACAACAAAAATTATATTGCTTATTATATCAATATAAAGTAATGAACATTCTTTATATTACAAACTGATTCTATAGTGTGTGTTTATACTGTATATAATATATACATGTATTTAGAAGGATATATAACAAAACCTTAATATTGATCATCCATAAGTGACAGAAATATGTTAAATTTTTATTTTAGGAGATTCTTTCTGCAATACACTTCATTTCCACTATTAAGCATATATTACATTTATAACTAGAAAATATAAGTAAATAAAAATAATCTAAGTTTCCAGATGATTACACTGTAGTGAAATGACAAATAATTCATAAATATGAAGATATTTCAAATAAAATAGCAAATAGATAATATCTACGGAGTGAAAAGCTGCAGATAAATGCATATTACATATAGCCTAATTTTTTTTGAACTTTCAGTAAGTAGCCATGAATTAATTTCTCTAGTATTGATTATAGAAATGATAGAATTATTTTAAAATATGTTAATTAAATTTCTGAAATAAAAACTTACATGACTGAATTACCTACAAAAGTTTTTTGTACATACTTATGAACATAAAAATAGGATAAATAAAAAATGATTCCACTTCATGTAGTTAAATATCACTTTACTTGTAACTCCTCAATATCAGAAAATCACTTTTCACTACACACCTACGCAGATGGCCAAAATCCAGAACACTGGAAACAGCAAATGCTGATGGGGTGTGGAGCAGCAGTGACTCTCATGCGTTACTTGTGGGAATGCAAAATGAAACAGCACTTTGAAAGACAGTTTGGGAGTTTCTTACAAAAGTAAACATACTCTTACTGTATGCTTTGGCAATTAACTTCCTTGGTATCTACTCAGAAAGGCTGAAAATTTATGTCCACACAAAAAACTGCACATAGATGTTTCTAGCAGCTTTATTTATAATTGCCAAAACTAGAGGCAACCAAGAAAGAGGTCCTAAAGTAAGCAAATGGATCCATAAACTGTGGCACACACACAATACAAATTGTTCAGTGCTGAAAATAAATGCACTATCAGGGGATGATAAAACATGGAGAAACCGTAAATGCACATTGCCAAGCAAAAAAGCCTATCTGAAAAGGCTAAACACTATATAATTTCAACTATATGACATTCTAGGAAAGGCACAGCTGTGGAGATAGAGGATCAGTAATTATCCGGGATTGGAAGTGGGAAAGAATGAATAGGTAGAGCACAGAGGATTTTTAGAGCAGTGAAAATACTCTGTAAGATTGGTGGAAACATGTCCAAACCCAAAGAATTTACAACATCAAGATTGAACCCTAATGTACGCTGCGGACTGTGGGTGACTACTTGTGTCAGTGCAGGTCCACGGTTTGTTCCACTCCTGTGAGAGAGCTTGGCAGTGGGAGAGGCTACACGTATACAGACGCAAGGGGTATGTGGGAAATCTCTGCTCCTTCCTCTCAATTTTGGTTCCAACCTAAAACCATCCTAAGGAAAAGAAGTCTTTAAAATATATATTTTAAACAAAAGTAAAAACTCAGAGATTTTTTACTTTTTTGATATGGACACTTTGATTCAGCTGTGTCAAGGAGACCTAAGGCATCATTCTGGCTCTCTTTTCCCTGAGACTACCTCTGTCTGTGTCTCCCTTTCTCTTTTAAACTTTTCTTTTCTTCCAAGCCAAACCATGGCTCTGCCCATCCCACCTGCCCCTTGCTTTCCACAACAAACCCGGGTGTCTTCTGTCTTTATTTGTCCTTTACCTAATTCTTCTACACCAAACAGTTAAAACATAGATGAAAGAATAGTGAGCTATATTATTTTAGATTAAATTTCCTAATTTT
This sequence comes from Lepilemur ruficaudatus, assembly GCA_963574885.1. Lineage (NCBI taxonomy): Eukaryota > Metazoa > Chordata > Mammalia > Primates > Lepilemuridae > Lepilemur > Lepilemur ruficaudatus. Next base: position 27,285 of record CAUYRT010083039.1, read on the forward strand.
TAGACTTCCTTGAGTGTCGTTGCATATCTTTGGAAGTAGGGAGGGGTGCTGGAAATTAAATTATTTTTCACTCTGGTTTCCCCCTGGGATTTTTTGCCCCTGTGCATGCAATGCCTTTGAGAGTAAAGAATTATAAGGGTTTGATGTTCACTGAGTTATATTGGCTGTAAAATTTCTGAGCCCTTCAGTAGATATAAATAAATTATAAACTTGAAAAATAAATCACCTTTGGTCAAGGTTGCTGTAATTTATTATTTTATATGAGCCAGTTTCTGGTTCCATTTGGCACATTATAGAAAACGCACTAAAAATGGATTTATTATTTTACCATGATGAACATGATGTGGTAATAATAAGCAAAAACATGTAATAACTCCTCCAGTTTTTACAGATGTTTAAGGAAGAATGCAATGGTCTTGCCAGAGTTTACTATTTCAAAGCCCAAAGTTATTCCTAATAATTTAGTAATATGTAGCACCAACATTTAGAGCAATCCCCACTTTCTTCTCACAAACAATGGCCTAGTAGCAAAGCCATGGTAATGTCAGCATCTGAGAAAAAAATGTAGAGACAAATCTCTTTACAAAAATAAAAGACAAAAAAACCAAAAACTTTTATTTGAGACTAAAACATGAAAATAGAATTGTAATTTGGAACATAAGCACAGCCAGGGATGGCCTCAGGTATGCCCAGAGAACAAAGGGAAAGGTAAGTGTTTTCCTGGGGAAAGAAGAGGTTAAACAAGTTGTTTTGAAAGTAAGTTTATTGGCACTGGTGTGTCTCTCAGGATCTGGCAAGCTCTGATTGCTGAGTGGCAGCAGCAGTCTGTAGATAAAACTTGAAATCTCAAAGTCATAGCAGGTGTTTCATTGCTTTCAAGCCTGGACTTGCAAGACAATGTGTCAGGCAAGTGTCTTTGTATAAGCTGGTGGCTGTTCTTGTGCGACTTTTTTAGTGAAGTGCAGTATGAAAACATTCCTTATAAGTTTCTCTTATCAGGCAAATTGTACATGAGAGCTCTCCTTTCATGGTTTTCTCTGGCTCCATTTTGCCAGGGTTTGACAAGAGTGACTATTTTGAATCTTACAATTGTCAGGGTAACAAAAGAATCAATATATTCAAAACCGTATTCAGAATATATTGTTTTCATATCTTTTGTGTTTGTGTGTTTAAAGATTATTACTAAAACAATAAAACATATTGATCACTTTTCTGATAATTCTTTTTTTTTTCTTCTAACCACATTTTAGATTTTTATTGAACAACTGTTTCTGCATTGGCTGTATGCCCTTAGGATAGGGGTCCTCAACCTTTTTGACACCAGGCACCGGTTTCATAGAAGGCAATTTTTCCACTGACCGGGCGGGGTCAGGGGGTGGTTTGGGATGAGTCAAGCACATTACATTTATTGTGCAGTCAAACCTCTCTGCTAATGATAATCTGGATTTGCAGTCACACCCCAGCGCTAGCATCACCACCTCAGCTCCACCTCAGTCATCAAGCACTAGATTCTCATATAGTGCTAGCAACCTAGATCCCTCACATGCGCAGTCTACAGATGGGTTCAATTCATTTATAAACAAAATACTACCCTTATAATGAGTGAAAATATGTGAGTGGCAACCAAATACAAATAGACTTATGATAAATCAAACATTGATGCATCCTTATATATAAAAATATTTATATCTCTACATAATGATAAATATTTTCAGTTTAAATTACATATAACAAATATAGTAGTAGTTTCAAAAACTACAGCAATTCACAGTAAACATTTTTATGGGTAACTAATCAAAAAATTTTAAAAATTTCTCTGTACATTTTATTATACATGTAGCAGGGAACAATAGTACACAGGTATTAAAATCCATTAATGAGTTCTCACACATGTGTCTTTCTATAACCCTGGCTTTTCTCAAGCGCCATTGCGTTCTGGGATTCGTGAACTGTTATCTGATTAAGAAAAGCATGTTTGTGCAGCAGCTGAATGGTTATTCACAACTACTTCTTATGGCACATGTTTTGGGGAGTCTTTTCATGATGTACACCAAAGGGAAAACTATTCTCAGGGCCATGGAAAGTCACTAATTAGAGATGACATTTATACTAAAGGACAATAAATTCTTTCCAGTTCTGTAGACAGCTTTAATTTCACAAACTTTTTGTTTACTCTCAAAGGATTCAAAGCAATTAAATAAATCAAAGAGAGAGAGAGAGAGAGAAAAAGATTCTTCTGCAAGGATAATAATAAATACATCAGTGGTAAAAGTCAAAGAACTACCTTCTTTTTCACTGTATGAAACACACATACAGAAATAAATTTATTATATAGAAATAAGTATAGAAAAACACTTATACAGATATAACAATTTTACCATTTTCCTAAGTATCTTTACTTTCTCCCTGGCTGGCTGTTCACATGCCTTGTAGAAATTCTTGAGGTGGCTCCAACAGGATACACCTGGAGCACCTAGAGCTCACGGTCAATGTGGCTATCTGTATTTGAACTTCGGGTCTTATTTCAACTATAGCACTAATGACATTTCAAATTTCTGGTTCCAAAAAAGGAGATATATGTATATGTATCAAAGGAATTCATGGAACAAACCATGGCTGAAAGGAATTGATTCTTTTGCACCCTCCTCCCCCCGCCACCCACCAAATCTATATACTTTGGGAGCAAGTCAACAGATACCTTATACTTTAGGAGGCAAATATTTAGCTCTCCTCGATCTGGAGACAGGCTGCGCTCTGATCTTTCAATAGAGCTGGGCGAACTTGGGCTTAAGGCGCCATCTAGTTTTGAAAAGGAAGCAGTGACCTAATGGGAAAAAAGAAAGACACTTAACAGGTAAAATACAAAGAATCTCCAAAGAAATATTTCCAATCAAGAAACAGAGGAGACTGCAATAAATAATTAATCCTGTGATGCTAAGACACAGATGTATATACACAAGAGACAATAGGAAACAGGGAACCATGATCTCCCCAAACAGACAAAGCAAGGAACCAATGACTGACCCTGACGAGATGGCTGTATGTGAACTTTCTGACCAAGAATTCAAAATAGCAGTTTTATAGAAGAGCAGTAATCTCCAAAGTAATATGGTAAAGCAATTCCGAAATTAGCAAAAATTTTAAAGAAAGAAATTGAAATAATAAATAAAGAAATTTTGGAAATGAGAAATACATTGATGAACAGAAATTCATTAGAAGATCTCAATGGCAGAATGGATCAAGCAGAGGAGAGAATCAGTGAGCTCGAAGACAGGCTATTTGAAAATACATAGAGGATAACAAAGAAAAAACAATAAAGAGGAAGAGAGACCACCTATAAGATATAGAAAATTACCTCAAGAGACAAAATTTTTAAATAATTGGTGTTCAAGAAGAAATTAAGCAAGAGTAAGGAATACAGAGTATACTCACAGAAATAACAAAAACTTCTAAAAAACTCGAGAAAGATATAAATATACTGGTACAGGAAGTTCATAGAACATTGAACAGATCTGATCCAAATGAGACAACCCCACAGTAAATAACAATCACACTCTAAAATGTCAAGGACAAAGAGAGACTCCTAAAAGCAGGAAGAGAAAATAAGCAAATAACATATAAAGGAGCTCCAGTTTGTCTAGCAACAGACTTCTCAACAAAGACCACACAGGCCAGATGGGAGTAGAACAGCATTTTCAATGTACTGAAAGAAAAACTGCCACTCAAGAATACTGTTTCTAGCAAAGCTCTCTTTCAAATATGATGGAGAGATAAAGTCTTTCTCATACAAACAAAAGTTGAGAGAATTCACCACCACCAAACTTTTCTTACAAGAAGTGCTAAAGGGAATTTTTTAATCTGAAAGAAATAAACAGTAATGTGCAAAAAGATAACATTTGAAGGTGTAAAACCTGCTAGTAAAATTAAGTACACAGACAACCCCAGAATATTCTGGTACTATAACTGTGATGTGCAACCATGTATAATACTACTATGGAGTCTAAAAGACAAATCTATCAAAAACAGTAAATAGCTACAACAACTTATTAAGAGATAGATAATAGAAAAGTATGTTAAATGCTAACAAATCAACATTTTCAATTAGGCCGTCTATCCTCAAATCACAATATAGAGGTCTTCCACTTGAAATTAGACTAACAGTCTTAACATTTCTTAGCATTAGGCAATAAGTAACAACAATAATGCTGTCATTCACACAATAAGGCCACAACTTAGTCTTGTCATTACCATTGACTGAAACTCCTCCATAATCTAGATTTGTCAATTTTACTCTTTGACCTCCAGGTTTCACTCCCTCTAGTATTCTTATGCCAACAACATTTTGTCCACATAATGCACATGAATCCACTGATCCTGCCATCATCTCATCATTTATCACTTGTTGCCTTGGCATCTGTTTTTTGTTCACCTAGTTTAAATTCCATTGGTAATCTTTATAATCACTTCTTTTTAGACACCCTTAATTCATCATGCCAATTTGTCTACGCCTTTGACAAAAATTATTACTCCTTTTAAATCCAATTCCTCAAAATATTCTGTGCCTGAACCCACATAGCTAAATGTGTAGTAGGAGATCCAATTCCCATCTAATATGTGTTTAGAAAGAGCAAGCTGAGAAAAATACTGGAGAAAATTATAAAAAAAGAGAAACATTTCAAAAATACTTAATATTTATCTCCAATTAAAAGAACTCACCAACTGCCTATCATCACAAATGAATTTGAGCAACAGAAAGAATCATGAGTAGAAGATTTATCTCCTGTAGTAGTGTAATAACAACCTTTAATTTAAGGTTTATTTTATTCCAGTCACAAAATATCTCATTTTGTCAGCACAATAACTGTATAATGCAGTCTTTATGATTTCCATTTTAAACCACAAAACCTGAATTCTAGAGATTAAGTCGTAGAGCAAGGATCTGAACTGTCTCAATCCTAAACCTGTGAAGCCAAACTTTCTAAGTCCCAGTTTTATCAGGAAATTGTAAGGAATAATAATGCCTCTTCCATCAGGTTATTTTAAAGATGATTTAAATATGTCAAGAGCATAGTGTCACAGCTAAACAAGAATGAATGCTAGGAATTATTTAGTTGTCATTATCATTTCCATTGTCTCTATTAATATTCCAACTTCTTGTTTGCAAATGAACAGTTACAAAGAAAAATAAGTCTGGTGAATTAGTATTTAACTTGTAGCTACATTCACATTATTTTGTATGGCTAAAATATAATTTCCAGGCTAGGAAAATACTTTAAAATCATACCAGAAATAAATATCAGGTAATTTCTTATTCAGTAAAAACACAAAATGGAAAGAAGATCATGTATACTTTTTCAAATCAGAAGTTTGAACAGACTGTAGCAATCACACCTAATCTCACATATTTGCCAGAGAACATTAAAAGTTTTTCATAAAATCCATTAGTAGCTGAAAAAAGACTCATAAAATATTGACCAAAGTTACGATTGAAAATTAATCTTTGCATTTAGCCTTAATACTTAAAAACGTTATGGGTATGCATGGGTACATTTAAGTTTATGACACACACTTGTACAGAAAACTATGTAGTAATGCATATCAATATTATTTTTATATGTCAATGGGCTTGTGACTAGGTGCCCATGAAGCAAGGACACAAAGACACTAGGCTGCCACGTGATACAAGACATCAAAATGCTCTGGTTAAATCCACTTTTAGTTATTGAGTTTTTGATTATTTTCCAGTTTCCCGCTTCTGAAAATCAATTCTCAGAGACAAAGAAACCTTCAATATTGAAGGATTCTTTCTTCTTTCATCTGAATTTCAAGTCATAGAAGCCAGTTACAATAGTAAAATTCACTCTCTTAACTAAAATTGAGGAATAATAATTGAAATGAAAACCCAGAGAAAGGTATGACAGCATAACTCTACTTCAGTGATAGCAACCAGATGATACCTGCATATATGTCTACCTCCTGGAATTAATCTGATATACCTCTGAAATCATACTGTTGCTACTCTTTCTAATTCCACCACATGTATCTAATGTATCCTCATTTCTTAATTTCTTTTTAAATATCAATGTAATAAAGAACCTACACAACCTATCAGAGAACAAAATTATATAAAACATTACTAATAAGTTACATGATGTATACAATCGGCTATTTCTTTATCTCAAACTTATTTGGTACATATATTGTATCCACTTTCTATTAACTTAGTAACTTAAAAATGCATGGATAGGTGAGACCTGTTAGAACTACGTGACTTCAGAAAAAAACAATCTGGCAATCCAAATTTTTTGTGCAGATGAAATTTTATGTAATTGCAAATAACAAATTAAATTAGATTAATATAACACAATATTTGTTGTTGGCTTGTCATTCCACTTAAATATTTAAAAGGACTCTTTCCAAACCCTCTCTGTATCCAAGACAACATGCTGCATTAGCTATTCAATTAAAGAGCAAGCTGTCAGCTTCACTTTCGGTAAATGATTTTAGTTTCTTTGATACATAGTAACCTATGCCACTGTTACAAAAGTAATCCCAGAGAGCCCAGGCATAAGAAGTTGAGTTCACTTGGAACCAAATCCTAGCATTTTTCAGGCAATGATGCTTGGCTTAAGATTTTTACCCTAAATAAAACTAGAAATATGTACAAACCATTTGGTATAACAGCAGTTACATCAGGATATTATGTTGGGGAAAAAAACTGCCCCTTACTATAATCTGAGCTCACCTGTCTGGATAGTAACATAAAATCAATAAACCAATGGATAAGTTAGAACCATCTAACTTCCTATAGAAAAGAGGCTGAGCTGCAACATTACCTTGCATCATTAGAAATTGCAACATTATCATCTCCCCCTTCACACTCTGAAGCAAATGAGAGATAGGTAGCTGCCAGACATTTGGGATTTAGCCATTCTTTTGGCAAGAACTAGTATACCAAATCAGTGGTTTTGCTCTTCTGAAATGACCTAATGACCTTTAGCCTTAGCAATCATCTGAAGGTATGACCTCTATTGCTTCCCTATACTATTAAACATGAAGGCCAGGTTTCATCATGATGACTAATATTTATATTCAGGACTTTACAGTGTGAGTGTGTGTGTGTATGTGTGTGTGTGCGCGCGTGTGTGTATGTCACTGTCTTTAAAAGTTTATCTCCAAGGTTTGCAAGAACACAGTTCTATTTCAGCAAGAAATTATCTTAGGTAATTAATTATGACAAAGAATAAAATGATGTTTATCAGGGAAACTATTTCTGCAGAATTTTTTTCACTAGTCAATACTAATGTCCTTGGCCTCAATGCAGTATTACTGGCAAAAAAAAAAAAAAAAAAAGTTATTGGATTCATAGGACCAAACAGGAGGAATATATATTATATCAAATATTTTCAAATTTCTTTCCATTATCCCCCCCAAAAGAATTAGATTTTTATTGAGAGTCTGATATGTGTAATTGCAAGTTAAACCTGTATCTGCTCTTTAATAAACAAAAAGCACAGATAAAGCAGTCAAGTTACATAATGTACTGCTTTCCTTTTCTATCCTTATATCCTTTAGCATTCTACCTTTTGAGGTGAGCCACGCTGGAATTGGTAAAAACAGGATTTCTCTGTGCCTTCTCAACATATGTAAAGAGAGGAAAGCCAAAAGAATGTCCTATTTAGACAAAAGTCTCTCTCTCTCATTTTTAGAAGACATAGGTAGTCAGGGAATAACTGCAATTCTTATCTAGTGGTTCCATTCTGACACATCTCTTACATATTTCCAACAGTGATTCCTCTGAAACAATAAAAAAAATTTCCATATATGTATCCATGTTGTCCTGATATTTAGTATATACTACAAAGAAAGGAAAAGATACACTTTCAATCAGATGGTTTACCTGTATTGATTTAACAGAAAATATGTGACTATGCTGTATGGGAAGCTTATAAGTGAATATAAATAAGTAAATACACTTTCAATTTAAACATAGATATTACTCAAGAAAGAAAATGACAACAATTTAAATGTTCTCACTCTTATAAAAGCAGAAATGAGGGAAAATAAAATCATTGCTCTTTATCACATTTTTAAAAAATATCAGCAAACACTTAAATTTTTTTTTTGTTTCCAAGTTCATATCTATTTTCCTTAAGGTGAAGTATATGAGTGGAAATCCTTCTAGAGGTGTTGACATTTTCCATTACCACAGATTGTCAATTTTTTTGTATAAACACTTGAATACTTTTTCAAAATTGGTATTCTGGAATACAAGGAAGCAATGTTCTTGAGATTGTCTTAGGAATAATGTAAGATAGCATTTAAAATAGAAAATTCAGTGGACTCTCAATTTATGATGTGGAGATAAAATTTAGATTTATTACCTGTTGATGGATAACATGAAAATAACTTAGTACTAACCTGAAGAGCACATAGTGTTTAAACAAAATAACAGTGCATAGATGGAACTTGCCGTTCCAATGGATAACTCAGTGAAAACTATCCATCAAATAAATTGGAATCAAAATATGTAGTCCAAGGATGGACCATACATTATTGTGAAAATGAGTGTCAACTGCTATGCAAGGCATACATAGACCTCACCCCCTCGCAATGATACTGTACTAAAAGCAAGACAAAAGGCACTTGCTCCTTTAGTAACACAAAGAAATTCCAGCAGAGACTCCAAGGCTGAATGTGGATGTAACCTGAGCTGGATGTGACTGAATGAGACGGGATTCAGACACTCCTCATCTTGCCTCAAATGTCTCCTGATGACTAGCAAAATGACACAGCTTCTACCCTTACAGGGAAGTTCTTGGAATTTTACCAAATCACCTCTCTCCTTCCTTAAAGTTTTATGGACTATCCAAGAAAGATATTCTTTCTCTCCTTTTCATGCAACAATTTTACACTTGAATTTGTCAGCCTTAAAATTACTTAGTTCTCTTACATTATCAGAGATATTTCAGGGGCGGAAGGGCAGAAGAAAAGCATGATGATGAAATCACTTTGGTACATTTGACATCCTTTGTAAGACAACGATGCTTAGTCAAAAGCCTTAAATCCACAAATAAGTCAAAACCTTAATATAAATACACAACAATAAAACACCACAAACAAGTTCAAAATTTTAATAGAGCTTAGAGGCTTTTAATTTAAGCAAAAGCATAAACTTTCTTTTGAAAGCCTAGGTTAAAAGTTATTTCCATAGGACTTCCTAGTGCCTCACTGTGTAATTTAGAGCAAGTCTTACTAATCTTTCATTTCCACATAAGTGAATGGAGCACGGTATTTAAAGAAAGATATTTCAAAATCCTTTGATACAAAATGATGTTTGTTGAAGTAAGAACTTGCTGAATCATGTAGATATTTTAAAGGAATCTCCACATAGTCCCAGAGAGCACTAAATCTAACACAGAATCATGCAATGCTCATATTCTAAAGATATGATGACTACTATGTTTAAAACTGAAATTCTATATGTTATGCTGAAAGTCAACAGAAACACATATGAATAAATCTCATACTGTAAAACTGGGTAAAAAGTCAGACTGACTTGTTAAATAAAGATGTGTTCCTATTCTTGTCTGTCTTCATGTCTTAAAAGAGATACATAAGAATGAAGTAAAAACTACATAATATATTTACAGTAGCGCTAAAATACAGGATATAATGCTCATTGGTGGGCTATTTTCTCTCTTTTCCTAAACTTTTTTTTCTTTCTGTCTTCTGCATGGACATAGAATTATTTCTGAACCTGGTACCACACTTACCTGTAGGAATCCTTCCCTTCATCATGAAGCATTTTCTCAATGCCTCAAGTTATGCCATTCATATATTATCAATTGATATTATACTCTGTACTATATCTATACATATGACCACATGTCTATATGGCTATTGACATATGTACATATATACACACACATGTACATACTTTCACTCTTCCAACTTCTAAGGCCCTATATTATCTCCTATAGTGCTAATCATATTTGTACAAATGGGCAATGCACAGACACACACACAACATAATTAATGAAACTGACTATTTGATTATTTAATCATGTTTTCTTCTTCTATAACAAAGTGATATACTGATTAAAAAGAAGAGACAGAAATAACCAGTTTTCATTAGAGTGAGTTTTATATTATCATTACACATAAACACATCACTGAACTGGAAGTTAAGCAAGAGGAAATGGGCTAGACACCAAAGAATATTTGGTTTGTATTTATAACAAATTTTTAGAATAAAGCCATACTTACGGAAAAAGTCTATACCATATATGATTGGATTAGTAATTTCCTTTATCTTTGTAGTTAGCTTACTATGGAATAAAGACTTCAAAAATTATACAAGTTGAGAAATGGAAGTAAATGTCAAAAGGATAATTAATATACTTCTTCTAATATCGTTTCTTGAAACTGTCAGTATTTCAGTGGGGAATATTTCATCTGTTGATTTTGATTGGTAGGATCCATGGTTGATGGAATATACAGATTTAGCTGTCTCTACATATTAAGTGTCAAGTGTAGGACAAGAAAGTAAATTATCTTACAAGTTATGTGATAACCCTTAGTACATAAATATTTGCTTCTGGGCACACAATTTGATATCCTTGTAAAATTCAAACTGTAGGAGGAACATTAGCATGAAGCGATTTTCCAAAATGTTTAAAAAATCATAGAGGTTGAGCAAGAAATAATGCAGTTCAAGTAAAATTAACAATATATTTTCCCTTGACAACATTTCTTGGCAGATAGAGTCTGTCTGTTCATCTGTTTGACTGATCAATATCAGAAAATCATTCTATAACCAAGGAAGAATAGGTGATATGATTATGGGTTTACATAATTTATGGATTACACTTTTAATAATTTCATCTAACCATTTCCACTCATTCAGAAGTGATCATTTGGTGGTTGTATGCATTGGTGCAAATTTCATATCTGAAATGATTGAGGGAGGAGTGGGGCTATCAATACTTTTATTTTTCTGCTATTTCTTCTCCAGTAAAGTTCCACATTTCCTTATTAGTAAAGCTAATTTGCTTTTCATTTCAAGTGAGAAATATTGACTCAGTCTATAAAATGAAGGAAAAAAAATTTTGAAGGATACAGTAGTAGTTCACAGAAAACAAGATGCCACTAAATTATAGAAATTTGAAAATACCATCAATCTTAGAACCTTCAGGGTACTTAGCAGTCAGAGTTTACCTATGCCCCTTTATGACATCATCATTAACCTACCTTGGTGCAAAGTATTTTAGTTCAAGTCACAGATTTCTGAGGGAACAAAGCTGATTGGCCTAATACGCATCAGACAAACCACTCACACACAAACAGCAGGCCTTTGAATAAATATAGTTTCTGGGTGCCCATACCTATATATTCATTTACTGGAATCATTACGAGAGAAGAGGATCATGGTGAATCAGGTAAAGAATCTAACTGGTGCTTAGCTGGAATCACACCTTTTGTACTTTATTATAATTAAGGTATATCTAGATAAGTAAATAAATAGTAAGAAATAAAGAACAGTAATTTAAACTATCAAGGAATTTCAACCCTGCCTCTCATCTAAAGCATTTACTGCTCCAGAATGAGCACATTTTGAAAAATAATGATACTGGGCATTTTTAATGCTCCATTGCCAAACAAAACAAAAAACCAACAAAGCAAAAAATCCAATGTAATATTATACATAAACATATGTACATGTATTGTACAATGTATCTTACTGTTTTCCTAGCCAGCATCCATTCTTTCTCCTTTGTACCTGAACATCTGCTTTGTTCAAGTGTTCACACTTTCCTTCATGCACATGCATCAAGAGATGACACGACCTCTACATGGGGAAGGGAGGTGGGTGACAAACCAGAGGATATCTCTACTTCCTTTTACCAGTGATCAGTTCAGAATGTGAAGAAAATTATCCATTTCTGTATTTATATATTTATTGTCATAAACATCTTTTTTACAATATCATCTTGCTATCCTTTTAAATGTTATAATTCAACATCCCCATGTAACCCATCCTGCTCTTCAGGAAAGAAGAGAAATATAATTAAAGTGTGCCTTGAAGCATTCAGAACATTCATCATTCAAATGTCTTTCAGTAAACAAAATGCCTCTTTGCCCTCACAATACACTTAAACAAGATGTATTGCTTATTAGTTTACACAAATTGCATATGTTTACGTGTGTAGTGCTGGAAGAATTCCTGATGCCATCTCATTTTCTGCCCTGCTTTCAGGCAGAACCAGCTTTAGCACATCTCAGGAAAAAAAATGTGTTTTTTATGCAGATGAGTTTGTAGTTGGCTATATCATAATATACTTACATAGCTCTTTAAATATATTGTATGTGTTTAAATATCTGCAATTGTAATATATACTTTTAAACCAATAGTAAACATCCAAACTCTAGAAAAAAATTCAGAACTTCAGTAAATATATAATGCAAAATCCCAGAAAATTATACATCATAGTATTTTAGTTTAAAAGATTTTTACTGAATTTGGGATGTATCCCAGAGGGTTCTTAGAATGGGGGAATTTTGGAACTTGATATAACATAATAACAATAATAGTAGCAACAATATTATCTAATAGTCATTAAGCACTTTTGATGACCCAAATATTTGCTAAATATTTTACATAAGTCATATTTAATAACCTAAGACCACAAAGGTAAATGCTGTTAATATTTAATTTCTTCACATGAGGAAACAGATTTAGTCCAGATCATTAACTTATTTGAACTCTCAAACTATTTTAACATGTGCTGAAGTCATATGACAACAAAATGGCATTCTCTGCTCTCTCTCTCTAGCATAGAGAGAGGTCATCACTCTCACAAACAGCAGCAGAGATGGACAGGTGTGCTTTCTAGACTGATGTATTGTTTAGCAAATTAACTCCTCATATGGAGATAATTTATGATCTGCCTGTAACAGTGCCTCAGGAAAAAGAGAGACTAGGTGAGGAATCAGTTAGCTATAAAAGAATAGTGACGTTCTTCAGCTGATGAAAGTGAAAAAAAGAACCGTGAGGTTTAAGGGTATCAGTTAAATAGACTTTAGCAAAGCACTACTATGATGGACAAGGGAATGTTAAGTTTCTTAATTTAATTAAGTAGCTATATGTTTCCCAATAGAGAAGTCACTCCATGGTTTAAAAGAAAGAGAAATTAATTCAGGACCTCAGATGATTTTTAAAAAAATATCCTAGATGTTCGAGTTAACGTCAGAGCCAAAAACTCTTTGGTGGTCCAGACACGACTTCTATTCTGTCCACAGTGACATGTTATGATTATACATGAAGGTATGTAAATGATTACAGAAGAATTCTTCAAAAAATTGTTATCTTTTGATATGTAATTAGATTGTATAAAAGGCCATTTTTAAAAGAATGAATCCTGATGATTAAGGCAAGTTCAGAAATAATGATGCCTTACAACTATTATGTACCCATAAAAATTAAAAATTAAAGAAAAGGGCTGGGTGCAGTGGCTCACATCTATAATCATAGCACTTTGGGAGGCCAAAGTGGGAGGATCGCTTGAGGCCAGGAGTTCACTTTCAGCTGGGGCAACACAATGAGACTCTGTCTCTACAAAAATAAATAAATAAATACAAAATTAAGAATTAACTGGGCATGGTGGCACATGCCGATAGTCCCAGCTACTCAGGAGGCTGAGGTGGCTTTAGTCCAGGAGTTGGGGGCTACAGTGAGCTATGATCAGGCCACTGTACTCTAACCTGGTTGGCAGAGCAAGACTGTCTCCAATCAATCAATCAATCAATAAAATAAGAAAATTAAAAAAAAGAAATTACAATACCATTTTAATTCATAAAAAGAAGGTGGAATTAAGGATAGTAGAATGATATTTAAGGCAACTAAATAGTGTCTTGACAGGTGGCTCCCCTTTTAGGCTAACTCTACATTGTTAAAACACAAAACCCATTCTGTAATATAGATAGGTAGATAGATAGATAGATAGATACATAGATAGTGCTAGTAATATTTCTTCCATTTACTTATAGTAACATCAAACTTTGCATGTATTCTACTTCTCCTATTCCATGGTCATTTTGAAAATGTTGCTTCCCCTACACAAATTTCCAATAGTAAAAGTAAATCAGTGGTACTATATAATTGCGTTGCATTATCCACACCCCTCCCCCCAAAAAAGGCTGTTCTCTTACAGGCTACAATTTGCAAGCCATGTCACTTAAGTTTAGGAAGTAGCAAAGATCCCATAATACCATACCATCCTCTCATTTAAAAGGAAACATAGAAAATAAAATTATCTATCTAAATCTAAATAACTTTCCACTCTGTATCAGGTGATATCCGCCAGTGTGGGGGACAATTAGAGATGAAAAGAAAACATATCACTGGTACATCCATAAGGGCAACTGCCAGATCCCCATCTCCATAATCAACAAGTACTCAGGCAAATACTCACAAATCTAGGATCTATTTCTTTCAGTTCTTCCCACTTCACTCTTCAACAGAGATAATAAGAACAGAAGCCTATAAAACACTGTAGAGGAGAACAATGTTATAAACACAACCACTTTTTTAATATCTTTGATGCACTGCTTAAATTTAATCTGTCAAAGGATGAAATGTTGCTTAACATGTGATCTAATATGAAGTCATAGAAGGGACATTTGTCTTTGAATTTATACATGCTTTAGTTTGAGTTCCAGTTCAACAACTTTTAAATTATGAGACTTTGGGGCAGTACATGTTCTCAATAAGTTCATTTTCATCCCTTGTAAAACTGACATAAAAGCATTATTGTAGATACATTTTGTAAGAATAAAAGGTAAAGTATGTGACATAACTCTTAAACAAAATAGGGGCTTAAAAATTGCAAGTGTCATAATTATGCTTACTTTATTGGTTCTTAAAAACAATTGATCATTTGAAAATAATTCTCCCAAATGAGAATGATTGAGATCAGTAAGGTCATTTCCTACACAGTAAACCTTTCTGGAGATGTTTTCTAAAATATAAATAAGACAATCTTCATTTTTAGTAAATTTACTTTTGAGCATGCAAATATTTTAAATACAAAAAATATAATAAAATTGGTATTCATGAAATTCAGAAAATCCTCAACAATCACAAAACCAAAAGCTTTGAATCTAATAAATTCCTTCTGGATCCCTACTTTAAAATATAAAGACATTTTGAGAACAGTATGTAGTGGACAATAACAAACACTACAGTCCTATAAATACAAATGAGCACCCTGTAATGCTTGGACTCACAAAACACCTGCTCTGAAATTAGACTCAATGACATTCTACTATTTGGAAAAAACTCTTGAGTAACAAGCTTCAACTTCAAAATCACATTTGAATGAGAAGGTGAACTTTCAACGAAACTTTGTAATTTGCCTGTATCTATTATGTTTATCTGTATTTTCTGTGAGGATTTAATCAGAGATGTCTGAATAAAAGAACAGATGGAAGCTTTATTTAAATTTAGAGAGAATGGATACATGATGAGCTCAATAAAGAAATTTAAATAAGTTTTTCATCTTGAATAAATTTTATTTAATCATGCATTCAACTTAGGGATTCTAAAATAGCAAAAACACTAACTATGAAACAACAAATCCCACCTATGTTTCACACTTGCGTGCATAAACATACGTTCTGAGAATAGAGAAATTTTCAAGGTGTTTTCTAAGGGATACCGAACTTCCATTATTGATTAAATTTATTATTTTTTAAAAGTCCAACTTGTCTTACAAAAGAAAAATAAATCACTCATGATTCCAGGTGAGAGGAAGCAAGAATTTGGGTTGAACATGAAGATGAAAATGTATTTTAAACAATTATCTCTTCAATTAATGTTTTTTTTTTTTTTTTTGCATTTTTTGTTATTGTTTTTGTGTATTCTCTTCCCTGGTTTAATTTTAGGATCTAAAGAAAAATTAATTTTTGCCTTGCCTCTTTTCTTACACCATGAGGAATATAAAAGTGATATTTCCCTTTTAATGATTTTCTTTTTTGGTTCACAGCATATCCCCATGAGGCACGATAGAGATGAAAGAAGCTAAAATATTTACATGAATTAATAAATATGGAGTAGTATCAATCCTTATTAATAGTAAGCGACAACAAAAAGACAGAAACTTGAGGGATGTCTGACCATGAACAGGCTAAACTGAATGAGATCTAATATTATATGACTTGTTCTCTGAGAGACCTCTGCAATTGAGGTTGCTTAGTGCATAGAACTTAAGCAGAAATCCTCAAACTTTGGCTCGAGGGCCAGAATATGGCATTAGGTGGAAACCAGAGGGGCAGGGATTTGAGAGAAGAATTCCCATCAAGAAAAGAGCTCCAGCAAAAGGAGCCCCAAAATGTACATCCAAGCCCTGCACAAATCCTTAGATTACACCTAGACTGTGCATGCATATAGAAAGTTCCAATTTTCTCAGTAAACCCCACAGCAAAGAGCTGAACATTTATAGCTGCTATACAGGGAATATTTTGATTTTTAGGTTCAAAAAGTTTTTTGACTACTAGAACAAGGACCAAACACTTAAAAGGAAGCTAAAAAAATGCTAGAAAATTAAACATTTTCTTACATGCAAAGAAATAGGAAAAGGTCACCAATGGTTGAAAGAAAAGCAGTTAAGAGAATATAAATCTGAGGTGATCTTTATAAATAAATATTTAGTGACCTACTGAGAATTAAGACCACAATAATTGGCTAAATAGAAATTATCTATAAAAATGGAAAGTAAAAAACAAGACAAAATAAAAATGGAAACTTGAACCAAAAAGCTAATAATTGTGCCAGGTGATCCTGTTGTTCTTTTTCTTTTTACTCTTCCTTTCTTACTATTTTCCTGTAGTTCTGAAAAATTATGTCCCAGAGTGTGTAGGTAAGGATAACCATGGTAAGCATCTGTGCCTAGGTGAGGAGAGAATGGGTGGTAGTTGGCATGGGATTTAAGAGCCTGTGTGGAACAAGAATAGAATGTGGGTAGGACAGCACCCAGATGTGGGATGTTGAATAATGACTAGGTGAGGAGGGCATGTCCATAGTGTGGCAGCCTGCCATGCAATATGAGAGCATGAGCCAGTTGGAGAAAGCCTGAACATGGGAGTGTGGACCAGCGTATGCAGTCGGAGCTGTAGCAGAGTGATAAGGGTAGAGACATAGGAGGGAGTGTCACACAGCATGAAGTCAAAGCATATGCATATTGTGGACAGGGTGCGGGAAGACTGTCCAAGGCTGAGACATTAACGTCTAAATGAAGTATGATGGACATCCTCTTAAAGAGATGATTCTATACAAGTTGTTGGAGCCTATGTGGTGCAAGGATGTGTTCTCCCACAGAAAAACAATGTCATGAGGGATGTCAGAACCCTAATGTTATGAGGAAAACACCCTTGCTCTGTAGAATATATTTTCAAAGAATAGTGACAGACCAAAAATAAATGTTTTGTTTTGATCATATCCTGTGCACCACGCTTGTTCAATGTCCTGGTTATATATATATGTATATCTTATTCATCAAGTCTTTGCACATCTATTTAAAGAAATGTTGAAAACGGGGTTGAGACAACAAAATAACTTTCCCAAGGTCACACAGGAAAAATTCAAGAGCAGAACTTATTGCTTTTGAATCCATAGTGCAATTCCCATTTCATTACTACCACACCATGCTTTAAGATCAGTTTTCCAAACACTAATTATAAAATCACTACATATGAATGAATAGTAAAATGTGGACAGTTTTAATGTTCATGTCCAATATGTTGACTTTATATTTTTGGCTCAAAGACTGTGGCAATTGCTCACTAAAGATCAAAAACAAAAACTGGTTTTGTATGACACTTTATAACAAACAAAAGGGTTTTCATATGCAGTATCAATCTTAATAAAAATTAGCTTAGATAATTTAAATTTTATTGTATTTTTATTATAGAGGTACTACATTTAAGTAGAAAAGGATCTATATAACATATATCTCATGATATTTATATAAGAATACCCAGATAGTTGAGAAGAAAACTTCAGCAGCTTCTAGCTTACACTACCCAAAATATGTGATGAGTGCAGGAGTGCAGAAGAATATGAACTTCAAAGTCACAAAAATTGGTTAATTTGCAGATCCTAATTCACTAGTTGAAACGAGGTTTAGGTAATAACCTCTTTTAGCCAGTTTCTCAAAATCATTAAAAATAAAATTCTAAATACTTTGAAAGTTTATTTTGAGAGGTATATTTTAAAGGAGGAATTTCTATTGCCCCCAAAGTAGAAATAATTCTAAATATAAATATCTTCTCCATAGAGACTCACACCCCAGCCAATTTTGTAATATCCTCTCATCTTTCCATTCTTTATATAAATTTTCCAGGTTTCCCAAGACCTACTGGTTATTTTCTCATCATCCATTTTCCTCAAAATACCCCTTTTTCTCTATTTTTTAGCATCCTTTTTATGTAGAGTGACCACCCCTTACTCTTGTATTCTTTGCTCCCTATTAAACACCCTTATCAATAATACAAGCAACAAACATTGAATAGGAGGTAGGAGAGGTGGGAAAAAGCTGTCAATTTTTCTATTCTGACATCAGCCTCCAATAGTGCACTACAATTTAGTTCTGTCATTAACTGCCCAGAGTTAGTGCAGAGCCCACGAGTTAAGAGCCCATTCCTCCACAAGATTGCCTTCACTTTGGATACTAGCTTCAAGTAGGATTTCCAGGCCACCTGCATTTCTGACCAAGTAGCTACAAATTTAAGATTTCCGTACTTGTCTCAAGATCAATAATTCACTAAAATAGCTAATAGAATTTAGGAAGGTGCCACACTTATGATGACAATTTTATTATAAAATATAGAAGTCAGGGACAGTCAAATGAAGAGACACATAGGGCAATAACTGGGACAGTCTCGGACATAGAGCATGTGTGCGCTCGCTCTCTCTCTCTCTCTCTCTCTCTCTCTCTCTCTCTCTCACATCAAGGAGTGTCACTCTCTTGGCATACCAGTATGTTCACCAACAACGAATCTCCATTGGAAGACAGTGTTTGGAATTTTTATTATATAGGCATCTTTGATCAAATCATCTATGACTTGATTGAACTCAATCTCCAGCTCCTGTTTTCTTCCACAGAGCCTGAACTGGCTCACAGTTCCAGCTCCCCAATCATCATTCTTTATCAGTTGATGAGACCGCATTCTATAGCTGTCTTGGGGCTTGGCACAAATCGCCCCATTAGTGTACACTCAAGTATGATCCAAGTTGCTCATGAATAACAAAGACACCTCTATCACTTGAGAAATTCCAAGGGTTTAAATATCCCATCCAGGTACTGGGGAAAAACAGCAAAATCTTTATTATACAACAACATCTCCTGAATATTACAATTAATGAATTATACATAAATGTATTATGACACAATATCTGACAATGGTAAAGAGAAAGACTGAAAAAGAGAAATGGCTAATTTTGGTTATGATTCCATTAAAAAAGAACCAAATGGAAATTCTGGAGTTTGAAGATACAGTAGCTGGAATAAAAACTTCACAAAGAGTCTCAGAGAAATGTAGGACATCATTAAGTGTACAATGTAGTTATAATTGGAGTAGTTGAGGAGGAGAGAAAGAAAAAGGCACAAAAAAAATTTCAAGGGTGGGGAATCTGTAGCCTTAGGCCATATGTGGCCCTCCAGATTGCCAAATGTGGCCCCTCAACTACATCCAAACTTCACAGAACAAATCCCCCTATTAAAAGGATTTCTTCTACAAAATTTGGATTCAGTCAAAAGGCTACACTCAAGGATCCGGAAGACCACATGTGGCCTCAAGGCCACAGGTTCACCACCCCAGTGAAATGCAAAATGGTCCACACCCAAACAGCATAGAGTAAATTTTGGAAGCAACAAGAAAAAAAAACAACTTATCAAACACAACCTTCAATAAGATTAACAATAGATTTATCATCAGAAACAATGGAGTCCAGAAAGCAATGGGATGACATAACCAAAGTGCTGGTGAACAAAAAAAAAAAAAAAAAGAAAGAAAGAAAGAAAAAAAGAAAGAAAGGAAAAGGAGGTACCACCAATCAAAAATCTCTTATAAACAAAATTATTTTTAAAATTAAAAGAGAAAAAAGATAAGTCCAGATAAACAAATACTGAGAGAATTTACTGTTAGCCAAAGAACATTATAAGAATTATTAAAAAGTGTCCTTATGGTAGAAAGCAAACAGCTTAAGATTATTATTTAAATTTATACAAAAATTCAGAGTAGTGGTAAAAATAATATTTTAACATAAGATAGTATAAATGCATATTTATTCTTGTCTTAAAGAATTATAAAAGCAATTAAAAACCACTAATTTTTCTGCTAGCCTTCTAACATATAAAAATGTAACATACTTGACAATAACAACACAAAGAAGGTAGGTGGGAGTTAAGCTATAGTTGAATAAGAAAATGACACCAGATGGTTACTCAAATCCATAGAAACAAATAAAGAAAAGTAGAAATTGTAAATAAGAATATTAATATAACAAACTCTACGTATATAAACTTGCTTTCCTTTCCTCTCTCAGCTTCTGTAGAAGACCTAAAACTATACAAAGTAATAATTATAATAATGTATGTTGGAGTCATAAGACATATACATGTAGTATGTATAACTCTCTTCTTACAAAAGTGAGAAGAGAATAAATCTATATAAAAGTAACACTGTACTCAGTAAAACCAGCCAATTACTTAAAAATACCCACATATTTTATGAATCCACTTATATGAAACATCTAGAATAGGCAAAGTGTTGATTAATGGTTGTTCAATGCAGGAGATAAAAAAATGGGGCATGACAACTAAGAGGTGGAAGGTTAAGTTTTGGTCTGATGAAACATTCTAAAACAGATTATGATTATCCAACAACTCTGAATATACTAAAAAGCATTAAACTGTACACTCTAAGTGGATGAATTGTATCATATGTGAATTATATACCAATAAAGCATATGTATGTATATACAAAATGCAAAAAGCATATATGTGTATATGTATATGAAATTTTTAAAAACATCTCTTCCATACCCTTGATGCACAACTTTGTTTTTGTTTATTGTTTTCATGAAATTTTGATGCCTAGCCTGTAAGATAAATCTTTTATTTATTTAAAGTTGCCAAAAAGGAAGAAAAGGATTTGTTAAATTACATGATGGTTTTAAATAATCATTGGATGAGAAAAATTGAAATAAAATACATAAATTTGAGCTCATTTAGTGAAAGAATAGCATAAGAATATTTCAGAATACAGAAGAAAAAGGCATAACAGTAAGAAGACAAAAAAATCTTTAAAATAAGAAATCATTGATACTCATAGAAGAAAAATGTGCAGACATAATAGACAAAACTTTTCAGACTGAAAGAAATATAAAATTCTTAAAATGAAAATCTCACAAAAATAGATTTATCATATAAATGAATCGAATTTAGAAATGAACTGGTAACTCTATTAAATCAACTTTTTAAAAAAATTCTGAAACCATTCAAATATTGGGATTGGGCGTAATGGGGAGAATGAGTTAGGATATATATATATCCTCCTAGCTTTGTCCACTACCCCCACCTTGTACTCTTGGACTTGTTTTCTACATGATACCATGTGCCAGATTTTAATGTTTTTTTCTATTTTCTCCAATTTCTAAAGAAATTCCTAGAATTTATTTATGATCTTAATAATATTTAGAGATTAAATGTTTTAGTTTTGATTAACTGCATTTAATCATAGATGTATGGCATTAGAGAAAGAGTAAAAAATAATTTATGGTTTTATGATAAATTTTCAGGTATGTTCCTGTAGCCATAACCTGAACAGCCTGACCTGGATCAATACGTTTGGAAAATTTTGCTGCTTGGACTTGTTAACATGTGTCTTGCCTGGATGGATTCTCATACTGCCTTGGGGCAGTCCAAAATTTTCTAATACAATATATTTTAGTCTCTCTCTCTATAATATGTATATCAAGCTCAAATAAAATATTTTTAAATATTTTACTATAAGACATTTCTCTCAATTGAATTTGTTTATCTCTTAAGAAAATAACAATCTGTTGATGAGTGCTAAGGTGTGAGAAACTGACTTGTAGCCTTCTCCCAAGGTAGCAACATTATAAATGATGAGTTTATTTGTTCATAAAAATCAGTTTGAAATGGCAGCATTTTAGCTAAGATATTTGAAGATACATAATTCTTTCTGATCAAATTATCCTTTAGGAGCCACAATTCTTATAGCATTGGTTCTGGGTGTGTGTGAGCACAGAGATAGATTGCATTTTTGTAATAGACTCTAGTAAGATAGACTGGTTTCTTTCTCCAGAGTAACCTGACACTTGTCTCCATTATCTTTCTTGAACTAATTCAATTAAATAGAAAAAGTAAGTCTATTCATCAGTGGAAACAGGGCCAGAAGAGGGGACAACGTGAGAAAGAATGGGTGGTAAATACATTTTAAAATTTATGTGACCTGGTGCTTATTTGTCTTTAAATTAATGTACCCAGTCCTGATTTATGTGCATTTCTTTATCTAGAGTCATGATGCTTCAGGTCTACAATAGCTTCCCTCTTGAATTAACATACCTGAATATTCAGTCTTCACATTTTTCTGATAACACATTTTCATCCAGACAACCTATGCTTACTGTCCAACTGAATGCAGTCATGTTTTCTTTGGTTTGCAACACTTTTCTTGCCTATGATTTATGTAAACTACTTTGTATGCTTAAGAATTTCTATAAACATTTAACTAGATTTCACAAACCCAAAGCAATATGCATGCGGAGGTGCTATTGGAAATAACTATTTGTTCAGAAAATATCAGTGAAAACAATGAAATTCCATATGTTTAAAAAATACTCAAGAATTTATATCTAGCTTCTAAGGTATGTGCAGTCAACATTTTCAGAAATACATTTTCTGCTTCTCTCTTAACAAGTGTATCAATAATTTCAGCCATAAATACGAGGAAAGGAACTTGAACAACAAAACATGTCAGGTGAGCATTTCTCTCTTTAGCAATGCCAGAGTTGAAGCTAGGGAAAATAAAAAAGGCTTGTAATGAGACATAAGTAGTTGTGAGAAAAGACATCACAGGCAGTTCCTGACAGAAAGACTGAGTTTTAATCACCCGAAGCTGCTTTTGCAGTTGCTGCCGAGGCACATCAGCTTTGCTGTCAGGGCACCGGACGTCTGTCAAACCCGCAGTAAAGCAGACGGAATCGCTGCCAACGCAGCCCACAAACAGCAGATGAGCCTCATGTGCCATTTATTTTACTTCTGTATATTTTGATCTTGTGTTGTGTTATCTATAGAAAACACTGAGCCTGTATATCACTAGAAAAAACATTTAGGGAAAAAATACTGTTATTAAAGCTATAAAAGGGGGAAATGCTTCTTCAGGGTTTATTTAAGCTACTACGCAGAATTTTGCTGCTTAGGAAAGCAAAAATCCATCCTGACCATAAATCAAAAGGCTTTAAACTTCAGATGAACACCATTAAAACATTTTCATTTGAAAATGGGGAGACAATAATAAGAATTATGTAGTCTACGTGACATTATAATACTTTTATGTATAAGCAAGCCCCTTAAGACAGTTGTCAATCACACTGCTTTTCTGACCTTGAATGAGTACCTTAACCTTGTGAGGAGGATTCTCTGTGGCTAACAAGCGCTCTGGCTCAGGCTTTGGGACTTGGAAGAAAAGGCAAGTGGCAGCGGGCAGGTGAGATGTGCTCTTTATTGTCGCGGGGGATACAGCAGCAGAGAAAAGCATTACCGAGAACATGGCAAGCGCTTATATATGGCTCTGAACAATAGTGGCAACATGCCATGGGAAAGCACGATCACATGGGTTCACACAGGAGATGACACCTTGGTGACATGAGTGTGCTGACTCATGCCTCCCTGGAAGGCCAGTTAATGGGTGTGGGGGGGAGCAGGCCAAAAAAAACACTACAGAAGTCATCTTAGTTTGGCCTAAGAAACTCGTTGCCTGTACAAATGCAATTTCCCTTATATTTCACCCCCTAGGTAAGAGGTTTTGTGACCGACACATGGGCCCACAGGGAGGCCCCTTGGGCACAAAGGCCACAACAACAGTACAGGAACAACACAGTATGACCAGACCACAGCCAGCAGCTCCTAACACTGAGAGGGTCCAATACCAGGACATCAAGAGACGTCCCCACCATTGTTGCAATCGGTCTCCATTAAGTATTGGATGGCCTGTACCTGGCCATCAACTTCCTTCAATGCAGAGGAGATATCCTCCTGGTGCTCAGGTATAAATACACAACATTCAGTGTGTATGACTGTGCATGTGCCCCTTGGGCTGCAGTGAGGAAAGCAAGGGCCATGTGGTTTTGCAAACCTACCTTTCTCATCCGAGTGACCTCATCCATCAGGAGGTCTGGTTTGATTCAGGGCCCGAGCAGTACGCTCCACTACGGCATTTACTTTTATTTCTACTTTAACGGCTGTCTCCACATGCACCTCAAGTGCACTTTCCCGTCAAACGAGCGGGAAGATAAAGCTACCCATACGGGGCGGTGCCCTACTAGCCAACCTTGGGCTTTTCATGTAGGTAAGCAGACAGTGAGGTCCTTAAACATGGCCCAGCTATCAGTGCAGACATGCGAAGGGGACGGCTCATGCACGATTCAGTCCATTGGCTGCTCTGTCCCTGCCCCATTTCAAAACAAGTTTCGTTATAATTCATACCTCCACAGGAGGGAGACTTCGTCTTTCCAGGCATGGGCTCTCTTCCCTAGGTATTACCGTGGTCTGAGGGTCAGCATCAGACACAAATTCAACAGTACCCAGTACTGTTTACAACTCTGCAGTCAAAGGGCTGGAGCTGAACTCTGCTCGTTGCCCCAAGTAAGCTCCCACCTCGCCACAGTGGGTGTCTGGGCTACCCCTGATTGTGGGCTGGTTATCCATGACCTCACCCACCTGCTATGGGGTATGTGGTGTGCACTAGCACCTTAGACTGCCCACTTATAGTTTCACAGGTTTGCAGGGTGGCATACACAGCTGCCAGCTGCTTTTCCACCAAGAAACAGAGCTCTTGAGGGCCCTTCCAAGTCTGGGACCAAAACCAAATAGGGACCCGCTGCTTATGCTGGCACTGCCACAAACCCCAGCCCATCCCGCTTGAGTCGACTGTCACATCGAGGTCAAAAGGCTGTGAGCCGTCCACTAATTGTAGCATCTGGGCCTGTGTAACAGCCCTCTCTGCTGCCATAAAAGAGGCCTCTGCCTCCAGGAACCCGTCCCACTGTGCCCCCTTTTTGCACAATGAATGTAATGGCTGTAAGAGTTGAGCCAAGTGGGGAATGAATAGATGCCAAAATCCCCAAAGCCCCACAGACACTTGTAACTGCTTTACCGTAGTGGACTGAGGGAAGGCTTGAATCTTACCTATAACTGCCTCAGAAATTGCTTTTGTCTTACCTGACCAGACAACACCCGAGAATCCGACCAACAAGCCAGGTCCCTGGAACTTGGAGTCGTTCACCGTCCAACCCCATTGTTCTACTGAGGTTTTGAAGACTGGAGGCGGCTTCTTCTAGATTCACAGTTTCGGGTAGTTCTCCATGTCACCCGTACTGTGCCGGCGGCAGCCATGAGCCATTCAAGCCACGGCGACCACTTGTCTGCAGCCTCTGCCTCAGGGAAGGACGTGTAGTCATGGCTGCAATTGCTCCATCTCCCTTGGGGAGCACAGGACGCTGTCGGTCCCTTCATCCCATAAGCGCAGCAACCAGGGCAGGCACGGTCTCCTCAGGACGCCCTGTGCAGTTTCCCAGCTCCCTCAGCTCCGCGTGGTGTCCGCAGAGTGAGAAATGTGCTCCCTTACTGTAGGGCGCCTGCGCCACCTGCCACCCATGCGCTGCGCATGCTCCTTTCTCTGCTTTACCACCAGGCGGGCTCTCAGCAGAGGGGCCTCGCCCTCAGTCTCCTGCATGCTCGCAGTTTCCTCAGAGTCCAAGGCTGAAACTCCCGCTTTTTCACCAGTGTCTGCACCTGGGCCTC
>CAUYRT010083041.1:0-16029 GCA_963574885.1 Lepilemur ruficaudatus
GTTTGATTTGATTTTTAATCCAATCTGACAATGGCATATACTCATCAGTTAAAATTTAGAGATTGTCAGAACAATTATTGATATAGTTGAATTAAAATCTACAATTTTGGCCAGGCATGGTGGCTCACGCCTGTAATCCTAACACTCTGGGAGGCCGAGGAGGGAGGATCATTTGAGCTCAGGAGTTTGAGACCAGCCTGAGCAAGAACGAGACCCCGTCTCTACCCAAAACAGAAAAAATTAGCCGGGTGTGGTGGCGCATGCCTGTAGTCCCAGCTACTCGGGAGGCTGAGGCAGGAGGATCGCTTGAGCCCAGGAGTTTGAGGTGGCTGTGAGCTAGGCTGATGCCATGGCACTCTACCCTGGGCAACAGAATGAGACTCTGTCTCAAAACAAAATAAATAAATAAAATAAAATAAAATAATAAAAAAATACATGCAAACACAATAAATAAAAACAATGAGCTGGCCAGGTGTAGTGGCTCATGCCTGTTATCCCAGCACTCTGGGAGGCTGAGACAGGAGGATCACTTGAAGCTAGGAGTTCGACACCAGCCTGGGTAACATAAAGAGACCCCATCTCTACCAAAAAATCTTTAAAAATTATTTGGGCATGGTAATGTACACCTCTAGACCTATATACTCGGGAAGCTGAGGTAGGAGGATCGCTTCAGCCAAGGAGTTCAAAGCTACAGTGAGCTATGATTCCATCACTGCACTCCAGCCTGGGTGACAGAGACCCTAACTCTAAAAAAAAATTTTTTTTTAAATTGAACTAAAAAAAATATTTACATCATATAAGATAAACAATGTCACTAATGTATGAATGAGTCTTATAAATCAATAAAAGTTGTAATACCCTAAGAAAAAAACAGACAAGAGATATTAAACAATCCCTAAAAGAAGATAATATAATAAACCTGGCTAGGTGCAGTGGCTCATGCCTGTACTCCCATCACTCTGGGAGGCCAAGGCAGGAAGATCGCTTGAGCCCAGGAGTTCAAGACTAGCCTGGGCAACATAGCAACCCCAACTTTACCAAACATTTAAAAATCAGCCAGGTGTGGTAGCTTGTAGTCCCAGCTACTTGGGAGGTTGAGGCAGGATTGCTTGAGCCCAGGAGTTTGAGGCTGCTGTGAGCTATGATTGTGATGTTGCACTCCAGCCTAGGTGACACAGCAAGACCTTGACTCAAATAAAATAAAATAAAACCCAAAACAACAAATTATGCAACCTTACTATTAACGAAATAATTGAAAATTAAAATTAAATACCCTTTTCACCTACCAGACTGCCTATCAGAACAGATGGCAGACCCTCCTGGGGGAATGTAGACTGAAACAAGTACCTCCTGTTCATCCACTAATTCCTACAGCAACAACCCTAGAAATGCCCACATATGCACAGACATAGGTTATGACAGCAGTTTTTACAATGGTGAAAAACTGAACTAACCTAATAGTCTCAAAGAGGAGACTAATTAAATTCAAGTAAAACCACAGTTCTGGGTAGTTTCTTTATCTCCCTATCAAACTAAACCCATTCATGCCTGCATACAGATACTACCCTCCTACCTGTCTGAGCAACTCCAGCTTCTTCAGTTCCTCGTTGTAGGCTTCTGGGTTCTCTCCATAATTCTTCAGGACAAACTAGAGAGAGAGAGAGAGAGAGAGAAAACTATAAGCCAGTGAGAGATGAGACCATATCTCCTCCTGCCCTCTGAATCCTGGAAAATGACCAGCCAGGGCTTAGGATCAAGTCTAGACCTACAATCACAAGCTTGTCTCCTGGACCACCAGGGAACTGCCTCAATAACAGGCAGCACCAAGATGCTGACTACGGAAGCCTCCTCCTCCTTAGAGCAAAATGGAAAATAAGACTGATGCCTCTGCATAAACACCCTGGCAGGTCCTCATAATGCTGCAGTCCTGCCTACAAAGTCCCAGACTCTGCCAGATCAGGAAGCCAGGGAACTTAGCTGAATGAAATGGAATTCTAATAAGGATCCCAGAAAGGGTTGCAAACTCAAGCATCTCTCCAGGATTGGGCCCTCCTGTGCTCTGGGGTAACAACCAGAACCCTAAGCTAATAGCAAATGCAGGCAATAAGTATCAAACAACAGTAGGAATACAGAGACTTCCTCACCAACCCACCCTCCTGGCTGGGAAAGGGCACCACAGAAATAGGATCTGCAGTGTCCTTGTCTGTGAGGAAAGGCCTGCAGGTTTGTAATAAGAATAACCCAGATGGGAGAAGGGGAGGTCACTGCTTACATCAGAAAGAGAACTAGGCCAGGCACAGTGGCTCACACCTGTAATCCTAGCACTCTGGGAGGCCGAGGTGGGCAGATTGTTTGAGCTTAGGAGTCTGAGACCAGCCTGAGGAAGAGCGAGACCCCGTCCCTACCAAAAATAGAAAAAATTAGCTGGGCATGGTGGCACATGCCTGTAGTCCCAGCTACTCAGGAGGCTAAGGCAGAAGGATCACTTGAGCCCAGGAGTTTGAGGTTGCTGTGAGCTAGGCTGACGCCATGGCACTCTAGCAGGGGCAACAGAGTGAGACTCTGTTTCAAAAAAAAAAAAGACTCAGCAGAGACAGAGACCAAGCCACTATCCCTCACGAGGCTTGCCATGGCAATGGCCTGCGGCGGCAGAGGCGATGTCCTGTATGAGGACTCGGTGCTGTTCTGGCGTGGTACAGGCCAGAGTGATGATTCTGACATTTGGGATGATACAGCATTGATAAAAGCTTGTGATAAAGCTGTGGCTTCATTTAAGCATGCTGTAAAGAATGGTGACATTTGTGAAACTTCAGATAAACCAAAAGGCACACCTAAAAGAAAACCTGCTAAGAAGAATAAAAGCCAAAAAAAGAATACTGCAACACCCTTGAAACAGTGGAAAGTTGGTGACAAATAATTCTGCCATTTGGTCAGAAGATGGTTACATTTACCCAGCTACCATTGCTTCAATTGATTTTAAGAGAGAAACCTGTGTTGTGGTTTACACCGGATACGGAAATGGAGAGGAGCAAAATCTGTCTGATCTTCTTTCCCCAACCTCTGAAGTAGCTAGTAACATAGAACGGAAGGCTCAAGAGGATGAAAATGAAAGTCAAATTTCAACAGATGAAAGTGAGAACTCCAGGTCTCCTGGAAATAAGCCAGATAACATCAAGGCGAAAGCTACTCCACGGAACTCCCTTCTCCCTCCACCTCCCCCCCCATGCCTGGGTCAGGCCTGAGACTAGGAAAGCATCGTTTAAAATTCAATGGCCTGCCGCCACCACCACCTCCCTACTTCCTGTCATGCTGGCTGCCTCCACTTCCTTCTGGACCACCAAAAATTCCCCCACCAACTCCCACATGTCCAGATTCTCTTGATGATACTGATGCTTTGGGAAGTATGTTAACCTCTTGGTACATGAGTGGCTATCATACTGGCTGTTTTATGGGTTTCAGACAAAATCAAAAAGAAGGAAGGTGCTCACATTCCAATTAAGGAGTAAGTCTGCCATCATTATGAAAGTTAATCTTATTTTTGTATAAATTTTGTGGAAAACAACTATGCAACGTTTTAAAAATTTGAAACATTACATAGTTGAAAGGTTAATGTAAAACAACATTAAAGACATTTTGATGCCAGAGATTAAAGATTGAGATCTGCATCCTCCCTAAGATTCTCATGGTGTCTAGAAGCGTCATCTCACCAAATACTTGCTGGTTGGTTGAATGGAAAAAACATACTTTTACAATAAGGAGATGCTTAGGATCTGATTACATTTTGCGTCACTGGTAGTCAGACAACCAGGCATCTTTTTTTGATTTATGACGCTGTATGAAGTAAAAACTGTATTACCTATGAAGCATTCTCATCAAAAAAGTTTAACTGGAATTTAGTCAAGCCCTTTAGATCTAATTTCCTGTCTGCAGGAAATACTGGGGATACAGCAACAAGTTAAATGACACCACTAAAGAAACGATCACACAAGTCCAAAATGTGGAATGCCGTAGAAGATAACTGGCCTCATTTCTTCAAGATATCAGTGTGGGAAAAGAAAAAGCGAGGCGGAATGGTTAACTATTCTAGATTAAAAGTTACTTAACAGACATAATAATCAAATGCAATCTGGAATCTTTGATTGGACCCTGGTTTGTAAAAACCATTTGACTTCGGGTGGGGGAGACTGAGAAAATTTGAACATGGACTAGATTTTAAAAGATATTAGATAATTATTGCTAATTGTATGGGCTGTGAGAAGGGTGTTGTAGTTCATACAAGAATGTTTTAATTTGCATACTGAAATATTTTCGGAATGAAGTGTTACAGTGTCTCTAAAATATTTTATTTATTTGTTTTCTTTCTTTTTTTTTTTTTTTTTGAGACAGAGTCTCACTCTGTTGCCCTGGCTAGAGTGCCGTGGCATCAGCCTAGCTCACAGCAACCTCACACTCCTGGGCTCAGGCGATCCTTCTGCCTCAGCCTCCCAAGTAGCTGGAACTACAGGCATGTGCCACCATGCCTGGCTAATTTTTTTTATTTATATATTTTTTTAGTTGGCCAATTGATTTCTTTCTATTTTTAGTAGAGATGGGGTCTCCCTCTTGCTCAGGCTGTTTTCCAACTCCTGACCTTGAACGATCTGCCCACCTCGGCCTCCCAGAGGGCTAGGATTACAGGCGTGAGCCACCGCGCCCAGCCTAAAATATTTTAAAATGGTTTAGCAAAATGTATGTGTGTGAAGCATAAATGGCAAAGTGTTAATGACTAACTAACTGGTGTGTATATGGATGTTCACTGCACTATTTTTTCCTATTTTCTGTATGTTTAAAAGTATATAACAAAAATATTTGTTTTTAAAATTAAAAAAAGAGAGAGCGAGCAAGGGGACTGGCATGCCTGTCCACAAAAGAACTCACCGCGGCAAAAGCTGATTGTCTTGGACAGTGAGCATACACACAAGCCTGGAGGCTCAGGCCTGGACCAAAAGGGCCCTTTGTTCAAGTAAGATCAACAGACTAAGGCAACTGAAACTACCACACTTGCAGTACCTGCTGCCTGGTGTTTTGGCCAGATCTACTCATTCCACAAACACTATGGGCATTCCTGCCCAACTCATAAGGCTCCTTAAGGCCCTAACCAATGTTTCTGGGGTGGAAAGAGAATGAGGCTGGTAAAGGCTTTAAGAGGTGGCCTGCTCTGTCCAAGTGCACACTCACTCACACCATGTCTGTGGCCCACCCACCTTTCCTGGGGTCTCTTTCCAGGACCCATGACACACAGCTGAGGGATCAGCCAAGTAGGAACCTGGATCGCTACATGACAGCTTCTACCTGCCTTAGTAGGCAAAGGGAGAAGAGGAACAGACAGAAGGGAGGCTACTGCTCAGCTAATTACAGCACCATGCAGCCACTTTCCCAAACCTCTGACTCTAACCCCTCTTCTCCAGTTGGTTTTACCTGCTGAAAGTCCTTGTGTCCATGAGCTCTCTTCTCTATCCCACTGCCACCTCTGTCCTGGACAATCCAGCCCTCCAAATCCATCCCTTACCTAGTGGCCAGAATTGTCTAACAACTTGGATGTCATTCCAGGCTTTAAATCCTTCTGAAACACACACACACTCCCCATGGAAAACATAGACCAAAACATGCTTATCTCAGGATAATGAGATTATGGGAAGTGAGGTATAATTTACAGCGAAAAATTATAATCTAAAAAGAATGTGTTACAGTAGCTTCCCAAAGCCTGTAGGATCAAATCTAATCTTGTTACAGAGTTCATGACCCTTCACAACCTGCTCCCAACAACCTTCAAGGATTGTCCTCTGGCACCTCCCAGCCAACAGCACTTTGGAATTACTGCTTTCAGATATCAATGCTTATCTACATGTTGTCCCCACCTTCTTTACTAAAACTCAGCTAAAATGTCACTTCCTCCCATTCTGAACATGCCTCCATCAGACTGTGTGCCCATGACAGGGTCATGCCAGTGACCTCCTACCCCAAACAATAAGCATCACAGAATGGTAGGGGCCTTATTACACGTATCGTAAATTCAGCAAATGGTTGCCTTTACAGGAAATGCAGAAGACAAACAAATTAAAAAGGAGACACTCAGAAAAAATTCAGAAGATGAGGCATTTTACCCAATGATTAACTTAATCTCATCAAAAAAAAATTAATGTCATTTAAGGGGGGGCAAGAACTTTTACAGACTAAAAATGATTAAAGGGACAGAACAATTAAATGCGATATGAGAACCCTGGTTGGATTTCAGTCTGAATAAAAAGAGTCATAAAAGATGTTTTGGGATAATAGGTCAAATTTAAATATAAATAATAGAGGATTATTATAGATTTTCTTAGGTATGATAATAATATTGTGGTTATGTAGAAGAACGTCCTTACTCTTAGGAAATAAGATGCTGAGGTGAGTCTGAGAGAAATGTCATAATGTCTAAAATTTACTTTCAAAGGGCTCATGGGATCTCTATCTATCTATCTGTCAATAAAAAGCAAATATGGTACAATATAACCATCAAAACTAAGTAGTGTAGGCTGGGTATGGTAGCATATGCCTTTAGTCCCAGCTACTTGGGAGGCTGAGGCAGGAGGCTCACTTGAGGCCAGGAGTCCAAGACTGCAGTGAGTCACGATTGCACCACTGTATTCCAGCCTGAGTGACAGAGAAATAGTCCATTTCTTTAAAACAAAACACACACTAGGTAGTGAAATTTTGGGTGAGTACTGCATTATTCTTGAAACTTTTCATGTTTGAAATTTGGAAAACCAATGTTTTAACAGTTGCTGAAGAGCTAAATGACACCTCAAAGACATTTTCCTCTCTGTCAGTGATTTTTAGCCTTTTGTGAGTCCTTTGAGAATATGACAAAGGCCATGAAAGAAATTCTCTTAGAAATATTCAACTGTGCATAAACACAAAGATTTACCAATAATTTTAGGGGGTTCACAGAAAACTTGAAACCCATTTATGGGCTCCTGGTTAATTCCTACTCTGATCTATCCAACTCCTCCCCCCTTATCCCTTCCCCTAAATTAAAACACCACCACCACAAAACCTCCACAAGTATAAAATGTGGCCTAAGCTATAAGGTAAAATTCGACTATCTAAATGACAGCATATTCTTTAATTCTCTTTAAGTCATAGGTTTTAGTTTTCCCACCTTTAGGTTAGAGAAAATGAGTAAAAGTGCAGCCTAGAGGCCCCATGGGAGAGGCTAAAGGAATCAGATTAATATCTGAGTGTCTTAGAAACAAGGCTTCACGTGATGTCACTAAGGACATCTGTCCCTGCTATTCACACAATGGTGAAAGAAAGATGCTGCTCCCACGCCCAGCAAACTGTCCCTAGAGGTCACCTTCTACCTGTCTCATTCATCCTCCAAGATCAGCAGCAGCAGACACTAATTGAGCTCCTTCCACAGTCCAGGCACTGTACTGAGTACACAGTAGTCACTCCATCCTTACAACAACCCAAAGAGGTAGGTACTTTTATCACTTTATAGATGAGGAAATGAAGAAACTGAGGAAAAGAGGTTAGGGCATTTGCCAAGGTCATCGCACTAAAAACTGATGGAGATATGACTGAAACCCAGGCATTTAGGCTCCAGAGCCCATGTTCTTTACAAATGAGACCAATCCATTTCTATTTTTTAATATGGTTCTCACAAACAACTCTGAATAGTGGGCAGAGAAAACGAATCCCTGGTGACACAGTAAGTCAGTGGAACAACGAGGATATTTTCTAAACCCTGACAAAATCCTCTATGACTGATCACTCCCCCACTAAAAAAAAGAGGAAAGAAGCTGGCTGAAAGTTCTGGAGTAAGGGAGAGAGACGTCGTCTCAGTCTCACTATGGTATGCAACTCTGCAGAACTCAGAACAGTCTGGCCAAGCATAACAATGTCCCAATGGAGCCTGAGAACAGGCCCAGCAGCAGACCACGAGTAAGAGCCAGAGGCACTGGCAGCCCCCCAGTGTGCCTACACAACTGACAGGAAGTAGGAGCAGGAGGTGGACCAGAGAGCCTCCAAAATCAGCCAGGCTTTGGAGCAGTTGAGGATCCTTTTCTGAGGGAATAAGAGAAGACCTGGGGACAGGTCTCTAAGTGAGAACATGTCCAGGGATCAGAGCCACTGGGAGGAAAAAAAGGAGAGAAAGGGGTTGCAAATGAAAAACAGTAAAAGGAAAGTCCTGGCTGTGCCTCAAGTTGCTATGAGGTCTGGGCTTGGTTTTTCCATATGTAAAAGGGGTTAGTATCACCTACTATGTTTAACTGTCTAACAGAGCTGTCATAAGGACTTGAGCTATTTCCTAAAGCAGGAAAGAGGATGCTCAGTTGAAAATATTGTTTACAATATCACAAGACCTATATGAAGAACTCACAGGCATTAACTCTTGATTCTGACTAGCTTATATTAGTAGTTCCATGTTACAGGTGAGAAAAGTGAGGACCAGATTAATTATGCAATCATTTGTAGCAGCTGAAGGTCATTTAGCTATTAATGGGACCAGGAGGGACCTAAACCAAGGTGTGATTCCAATGGCTATGCTATTTCCATGATGCCACTCTGAAACGGCAGAGAATTCTGTAACTAGATGAGATCACTGGAAACATCCACCCTGATCCTGCCAATATTCCACAGATTAGATACATGGGAAACTTGAGTTGAGCAATGGTAGTGCTAGGACCCCAAGCCATATTTCCTGACTCCTGATCTAGTTATTAGTCCCTTTGCATCACCTCCTCTTATACTAGCATGTTCTCATTCTTCTATGTATGCTTTGCTCTTAATTTGGTACATCTTGGAATTTCATGGTGCTAATTAAAGCAATAAGCCAAGAAGGGCAATAAAAGGCATCATTTATGTTAGTATTGCCTTTGTTCAGCAATTACGTTTCTTTTTTCTCCATTTCCAAAGTTGACTTAAACATAGGGTATTCCTTGGGCTATTCCACAGAAATACACATAAAATTGAGGCCTACGTATAGTATTGTTAATTAACACTATATACGCTCAGCTACTGAATTTCAAATGAGACTAATTTTATTCAGAGAAAGAAGTATTACCAAGAGAAATCTTCAGTCCCTTGGTCCACTACAGCAAGCCTTAGAGAAAACCACAGGCCAAGAGTACCAAGGATGAGAATACACCTCCATCCTTCCCTATTCTAACCCCTGCATAACACTCGTAATACCCCTACATAACCTCTCTCCCACAACTTTCAATGGTCCCTTGCCAGTCTGAACAACACAGTGAGGAAGACTGAAGATACATCTCCCAAAGGCTGCTAGAACTAGACTAGGTCATTCACCCAACACTTCTTAGCACTCTATACACACAGGTATTTATTACTTCCCAAGTAAAGAATCTGGTCTAAACCCTAAGTGAAATGGACATAGGCTTTGGTGTATCAGATTAAAGTCAGAGAAGAATGAAGTGGACAATCCAGGTCATTTGTGCCTAAAGCCATTCTTCTGCAAAAACTCAAGTGGGCAGACAGGCTCAGGTAAATCTGTGCTAAAAGGTAAGACAAGTCACCATCACAGGTAACTGGCAATGTCCCATGCCCCTTACTGCTGAGCACCCAGGGGCCTTTTAGGCTTCTGGTCCTCTAATTTACCTTTCTGTATGTGCATTTGTGTGTGTGTGTGTACACACATGTGTAAGCTGGTTTTTCAAAACAGTCAGCTGTCCCACGGGAAATCTGGAGAGGGAAAAAATTCCACAAACCTGAAAAATCAGGCTCTACTGAGATATGAGTAAGATGAACATTAACAAGAGGCAACAAGAGTGTATACTGTGTGGTACAGGTCAACCCAATGTTGGATTTTAAGATTGTCTGAATACAATTGCCAGGCAGGTGAAGGAATCCTAATGAGGTCCAATACAACCTGGGTGATGAACAGGAGGAAAGCAATTCCAGTAAGGACTGGAACAAGGGCAATGACCAGATGTGGAAGAAAGAGAGGATGCAAGTTCCCACAGGAAAGCATTGGGGGAGTGAAGTTAGAGTGGTAGGCTGAAATGAGCTGGTGACAGGCCCCAAACAGCAGGTTTTCTCTGGAGGAGCCTAGTGGAAAAGTGGAGATTTAAAGATCAATTTGGGAGGAGGGGAGATGAGGAGAGGCCAACTAAAAGGCAGGGTGGCTACCAGCCAAGTGCAGGCTACACCTGCATTTGAGGATAGTTTACTGTGCAGATTATTAGAAGGTAAACTCCTTGAAGGCAGGGATTTTTGTCACCACTGTATTCCCAGGTCTGGCACATGATAGACACTCAATAACTATTTGTTCAATTACTCAATCAGGGATGGACATAACATCTCAGTCCAAGTGAGATTGACTTGAGGTCAAGTACAGTTGGTTAAGGGCAGGTGTTAGGGACAGAAAGAAAAAAGAGCCTCAAACAATAACACTTGTGGCCAAATCACTCACTGATGAAGAACAGAAAAGTCATCCTTCATCAGTTTCCAGTGAGTCAGCATTCTGGCCTCCAAAGCACAGGTTTAAAAAGTGTAGGACCAGCAGTACTTTCCCACTAAAAAATTGTATGAGGCCAGGTATGCTAACCTAAAGTTTGGCACTGCAATTCAAAATCAGCTTGCTCTTTTTCTGGCTATTTCACATTATCCCATAATGGAAGGCACGTCCATCAGGAGTGAAAATCAATACTAACCACCATGAAAGGTTTTGTCAAAAGCCCAGCCCTCACATAAAGAAAGACATTCTTTATCTGTCTAGAAAATTCCTATTCATCCTCTAAAACCCATCTCTGGCAAGCCTTCCCTGATGGCCCCTCCTTAGGTTTGAGGCTTCTGTACACTGCAAATATTTCTACGCTTACACTAATGTCATTACTCTAATTTTTAACTTTCCTCTATCAGACCATGAATTCCTTGCTAAAAGGATTGTCTCTTATTTGTCTGTATTATCAGGACTCAGCACAGTGCTTAACAGGTTGACATAAACAACCAATTTTTACCTTACTAAATTCTACCTCTCAGCTCCAAGTCACTGGTAGAGGTTCCCAGAGCTCAGACCAAGGATGCAGAAGGAAAAGGGTACCAGTGGCAGAAGGTAGAGCAAGGGATCTAAAGTTGGAGAAGGGAGTCCAGGTCAGGAAGAGTTCCCAGGCTACAGTGGCTTCTGCAGAATTTCCTCTAACTGTAGGAAAAAAATTGTTTTTTGAATATCTGATACCACCTCGGGCTAAATGGCTAATAAGCAACTCCTCTCATGGAGGCCCAAGTGCTCCCAGGGAAATCACTGCTCGCACAATACCTTGTTGGCAAGGCCTGAGTGACCAGAGCAGCAAAGATTAAGTTCTAACAAAAATATCTCCTAGGAGTTTCTGGACTACGATTTTATCCACTGGATTTCCACACATTTCTGGTCACCATTTCTAAAGTCCCTCTCAACTGTCATTTAATAATTTGAGAAACATTTTTTTCTGACTGCCAGCTATGTACAGGGTACCCTGCTAGGCTATGAATAACACAGAGATGCCGCTCAGGTAATTTACAACTAAAAAAGGGCATTCATAGCACACGTAACTATCGCCAGGGAAAAGATAGAAAGAGGGGGAATTCAGAGAATGGAAAGATTAATTCAGATAAAAGGATTAAGGAAGGCTTTGTGGAAAAGAGAGTATAAGCTAGACCTTGAAAGTACCAATTTACAGAAATTAAAGAGCCCCATTTCCACCCCATAGGGCAAAAATAATAACTCTTCTAAGTAGGAGGAATTCCACAACCAAAGGCACAGAAGAGGGACCACACAGAGCATGGTAACGGAACAGCAAGTGGCCGTGAATAGAATCTGGGATACCCGTTATCAGAAGCATATAGTAGATTAAGCATATAGTGGGGCTTCAATAAATGCTGAAAGAATTAGGCTAGGTCAGGAAGAATTCTGAATTCTGAATGGGAAACTGGCTTTATTCTGTAAAATCAGAAAACAGAAGAGTTTTGTTGTTGTGTTTTAGAAAAATTCATCCAGTTTCTTTTCCCACTTCTTCCTGGAGTCAGGAAAAGCTGGGTTGAGAAGGCAAAAAAAGAAAACACAAGACAACTTTATCCAATTGCACTGTATCTATATGAAAGAACATATGGAGAAGAACCAAGTTTGGGGAAGTGTTAACAAAATTCTGGAATTTTAGGTCAATTAATCTAATTTCCTGTTTTGCAGATGAGGAAAGAGAGGCCCAAGAGGCTATGGATGCAAAGAAATATACAACACAAATAGTGTCTGAACTAAGGCAGTGGTGATGTGAAGAAAAGACTGGAGACAGCTTCTTGGGAAACTACTTCCAAACCCATTTTCTTTTTCCTATTTCTTTTCTCAAGCACCCTGCTGAGTGGCCTACCATCTAGATCATCTGGGTCTGGGACTTACTCTGGCAGCTACTGTGCTAACTCACAAGGCCCTCTGCATGGAACAACCTCCTGGTTGTTCCTTTTCACTTCTGAGCTGGCCCCAATACTACCAGGTGGCCCTACCCAAAGTAACAGATGTCTCAGAGGGCAGCGGTCTCCAACCTTTTTGGCACCAGGGACCCGTCTCATGGAAGACAATGTTACCACGCCCGCGGGGCGGGAGACGGAGCTCAGGCCGTGATGTGAGTGATGGGGCGCGGCTGTAAAGACATGAAACTTTCCTCGTGAGCGCTGCTCACCTCCTGCTGTGCACTTTCCACCTTCCTAAGTTTCATGGAAGACAATTTTTCCACGGACTGGGGGAGGGAGGGGAGCGGGGCAGCGGAGCTCTGCGGCCCGGTCCCTAACTGGCCACGGACTGGTAACCGCAGTCAGAAAGCACCTGGTGCTCAATCACCATACCTGATCTCTTCATAGGAGTTCCTTGCTTCAGTCAACGCCAAACCTGCCTGCCTGCTTTACCCAACACAATGACTGGTAAGGCTTCTCCGAGAGTTACAACACTGTTTACGCCCTCCCGCCAGTTATGAAAAGTAGTAACCCTCCTGAAAACGACACGGAATTGTATCTTTTGGTCCAAAGGGGCTCCCGAGTAGGATTATTCTTCTTCTGAAACCATGCAGAATTGCAGCCAGTGTCAGAGAGACCCCCACCGCAGGGGCGTCAGGCATCTCTGTGGGCCAGCCGGGCTCCGGTCTCAAATACACACGCTGAGCGCACACACACCCTGAGCCTCGGTCCCCGTCCGGTCGCGCGCAGCAGTCGAATCCATCGGCGCGGTCAGGGCAGCCCACCGCTCCCCCGCGGGGCGGTCCAGGCTTGGAGGAGGGGCAGGGCAGAACTGGGTCCAGAGCGTCACACGGAGGAAGTGTGGTGTCTCAGCGGGAACTGAGGATGACTCGGGGCAGAAGTGGGGAAGGGGGTTCCAACGAGGATGAGGGTGCTAGCCCGCGGAAAGGAGAGAGGGGAAGAATGGTCTGCGGGAACGGGGGCATGGGACAGGCTGAGGAAAACTGGCGGAGGCCCCTCTTGGCCTCACCAGATCCTGCGACGGGGCCTGGGAGGTGATGAGCGCGCAGGGGGCGTCACAAGCTGGCGGACAACGGAGATACGCGGCGGATGAGGGAAAACGTGGGAGGTGCGCTCACCTTCTTCACCGCTGGCTGGAAGTGGAAGTCACCAGCCTCCTTCAAGTCCAGCCAGATCATGGGCATGCGGGGAACGGCCTCCATGGCGGCGGGCACCCGCCGGCCACCCGACCGATGCTCTCCCTGCTCCAGCTGCTGGCTCAGCCGCGCACCCGGCCCCGCCCCTCCGCGCCGGAAGTCACTCGTCACGAGGGGTATGAAAAATGCCACACAGCCTGCTGGGAGATGCAGTCCCCGTCCGCGCAGCCTTTCGCGCAAGCTCAGTCTCCTGTGCGCATGCTCAGTCTCCTTCGCGCGCAGGGAGTGAGGAAGGGACTTCGCCTGCCCGAGGCGAAAAGGTTTCTGGGAATAGCAGTATTCCTCTACTAAGGAGCGAGGCGCCGCGCAAACTCTTTCTCCTCCTGGGCCAGACGCGCAGGCCCTGCCCGCGGCGCTCCTCCCTCCGAGGAAGGGCGTTAGAGTACTCACCTGTGAACTTGTAGTCTCAAGTATTGTCAAGGGCCGTGGGGACTGGGGCAGGTGCTGTGTAGAGGTAACGTGGCGGGCGGGCGACCCGGAAGAGTTGATGTGAAAACAGCCCTGAGGGAGGGTGCAGAGGGACGCCGGGCCGGAGGGAGTTGGGGCTAAGAAGAGAGCAAGGGGGTTCATTCCAGGTGCCGCGAAGGCTTTTGAGCTTCGGGACAGAAGAGTGACTGGTCGGAGACTGGCACACTGAGCCCAGCCTGGGAGGCCGCGCACTGCCTAGGAGAGACGGACGCATCCACTTGTGATGACAGGGAAAGAGCACCTAGATGGAGTGGAAAGCGTAGAAAGATGGCTCAGAGCCGCGTGGCTAGGTAGGGTGGGTGGACATATCCGGCCACGTGAGTGCCTAAGGACAACCAGACTGTGTGGAAGGGCACCACGGAATGGAGAACAGTTGTTGCTCTGGAGAGGGGACCTGTAGAGCACTTGTTTTAAAATACGTATGTATTACCTAGTTTTGGAAACAAATAATGGAGAATGGCCTGGAGATAGGGAGTGCAAGAGAAGAAACTGGGAGACCAGTGAGGAGCCTTTTGTAGTCTTCCAGGAGACAGGTGGTTGTGGCTTGGGAAAGGAGAGAGGTAAAAAGTAGGCAGAGAAATATTCTGCCCAATTTGAGGAATATTTTGGGAACAAAAGTGTCAAAACTTGAGGTAGATGGATGTAAGGGAATGAGGATGTCAAGGATGGTTTCCAAGTTTCTAGCTGGTGTAGCAGGGGGGCTGTTTACTGACATGGGAAAATGGGGAAGGAACAAATATTCAGGTCTGTCTGTGTTAAGTTGCAAATAGATGCCTTTGAGTTCAAGATGAAATGTGGAAACCATGGGATGTGGGGTCTGGGCTCATAAGACAGGCTTCGCCCACAAAGTAGGGCCCAGGTTCCCTTTGCAATGAGATCCCAAAACCTTTCAAGACTCTGTCAAGGGCCTACCTTCATGCCAATTGGAGTTAGAGCAAAAGAAAATAAAGTATACCAATGTTCATAGTGTTATTCAATAGCCAAAAGGCAAAAGCAACCCAAAAGTCCTCCATGGATGCATGAATAAAGAAGATGTGGTATATACACACAATGGAATATTATTTAGCCTTAAAAAGAAAGGGAATTCTGCTACAACATGGATAAACTGTGACGACATTATGCTAAGTGAAATAAGCCAGTCACGAAAGGACAAATATCGTGTGATTCCATTTATATGAGGTACCTGGTGTAGTCAAATTCTCAGAGATAGAAAGTAGAATGATAGTTGCCACAGGCTGAGGGAGGGAAGAATGGGGAGTTATTGTTTAATAGGTACAAGAGTTTCAGTTTGGGAAGATGAAAAATGTCTGGAGCTGGACAAGATGATTATGATTGTACAAGAGTGTGAATGTACTAGATATCACTGAACTGTGCACATTAAAATGGTTAAAATTGTAAACTTTATGTTAGGTATATTTTACCACAATGATAAAATAAAATATAAGACCTTGCAGGTAATTTTTCTTAAGGAAATTTACCAGCATCTTGAAAGAGCTTGTTTCTGGAAGACTATCTTGAAGTCACCTGGTTAGAGGTAGGGGAATTGAGAACAAAGCCCACACCTTGAAAAATTGCCCCAACACAATTTACAGTAAGTGAAATGCAAAAGCATAAAGCAGCCTACCCTCAGGCTCTCTGATGGTGATGCAGTGGTCAGCCATAGGAGAGTTGTAAGACCTAGGCACAGCAGCTGGATCCAGAGCAGGCCAGGGCATAGGTGACTACGTCATAGCATCACCGAGCAA
Organism: Lepilemur ruficaudatus; assembly: GCA_963574885.1. Lineage (NCBI taxonomy): Eukaryota > Metazoa > Chordata > Mammalia > Primates > Lepilemuridae > Lepilemur > Lepilemur ruficaudatus. Next base: position 15,896 of record CAUYRT010083041.1, read on the forward strand.
TAGAGGAGGCAGCAGCTTGGCAACAGGACACAGCCCAAGGTCCCATGAGACCAGCAAGAGGTCAGGCTTAAGCAGTTGCAGGTCAGTATGGGCTGGAACAGAATAGAATAGAGAGGCAGGGGAGGAGTAGAAAG